>LOJH01000038.1:19386-95635 GCA_001685095.1 Ellobius talpinus | reverse complement strand
CTCTCTCTCTCTCTCTCTCTCTCTCTCTCTCCCCCTCCCTCCCTCCCTCCCTCCTTTATTTCTAAACTGCCTTGATATTCACTTTTATACACTTTGATTTTGTGCAATGCACCAAATCATCTCAGATATAATGTATTATGTTGATTGCGCTACTGTCCAAGAATTCCAAATACTTTACACAAATAAATAGTCTAAATACGTAGAAAAAGCATCAGAAACCCACATGAGTCGTATTTACTCACATTGTTTGGAGTGAAGGTCCGTCTTATTTATTGCCTTCAGTATTGTGTAGTTTATATTCCCAATGAGGTTTCAGTGAGTTGACTAAGACGTTCCAAAGAATTTGAGCATGGGTTTGTTCAGAGGCAGTTTTTCTTCTACAGAAATATTCATGCATTTGAACTTAGTATAACACGGATTTATCACTGGCCCTTCCTAGCCAGTCTTTAGTATGTTTCAACTCTGCCCTTCTAGTTTTTATACACTGAGACATGTCAGAGCACTTGAGACTTAGGAACTAAGTAAACAATTGTAAGGATGTTGATGATAACTGAAGAGCTATGCATGGCAGAATGCGGCTACCGCTAATGCGAGTAGACAGACCTACAAATCAGGGCTAATACTGTTCTCGCAGCTTGGTTCCCATGACCTTTGAGATCTCCATTGTCATATTTGTCTTGGACATTGCACATGCATATGGATGAGAAGAGGATGAGAGATGTGGCTTCATACTTTATTTCTAAGGACACAGATGGCAATTTGTGACTTATATTGAGAATCCACAATATAAGTGCTGATTTATGAAAAGACTATAGCGGTTTGCATGCAGTCCTGTATATACCAGTTGCTGTTTTGGGTTTAGTCCCAGGATAGCAGATAACAAGTGGGGCTGAATTAAGAGACCCTCCATTCAAGGCCTGATGCTGTAACTCTTTCTATTCAACCTTAAGTAGTGGTGTTTTTCTTATCAAGTCAGTTCTCCCATTTGTAAAATGGGAATGGTATTTTCTTCTAATTATTGGTAAGAAAATTAAATATCATCAAACAGTTGAACATGATTTTTATCTGGAGAAACATCAAATTTTAGCTATACAAAGCCTTTCTATTGTCCATTCTTATCCAAGTCCAAAAGTGTTTGCTGCCCTGCTTAATTTTTGGTTGTGCCCTGACCACTCCCAAAGCAAAGGTACTAGGTACTATACCTTCACTGCATTGACTGTCAGGAGGGGCTGAGCTCACTCTTGCCTGTCTTCAACACCATGACTTAGAGGAGTGTATTTCACTGCACCCAATGAAAGAGTCCGGTCCCTGCATGTACTAGCATAGGTTTCAGCCTTGGCTTACCCCCCCACCCCAGTGACATTTAGGAAATTACTAGCACGCTCTGACCCTTAGTCTCCTCACATAAAGGTGAGGATAGTACTGTCTTCCTCAGGTTGTCTGTCTGGAAAGTTGATAGGGCCAATATAAGTTCACTAAGAGTGTAAATGCCTTTTAATGGTAATTAATGACACATGGGAACTTTGATCTTTCTCTTCCCTGAGTTTCTGAGTGAAGGAGAAACCATATGTTTTTAATGATTGGTTCATCTACTTTCATAGATTCAAATATTGAGATGTCCTCAATAGTTTTCAATCTTAAAAAAAAGAATTCATTAACTTTTTCCTATTTGTGATGAAGCCAGTGGTATTAGGTTCATTTTATTTTTCTAAGTCATGTGTTCTTTTTTTCTCACTTTCTCACTGCACCTGTTTGTTCTTCAGCACAGATGGGTACTGCTTTACAATGATAGAAGAAGACGACTCCGGAACGCCTGTGGTCACCTCTGGATGTCTGGGACTTGAAGGGTCAGATTTTCAGTGTCGCGTAAGGAAGATAACTTGAATTTACTTTGTAACTTGCGTTGGCTAGTTTTCAAACATAGTCAAACAAAATTAACTAATCCTTTTGTTATGGCTATTCCATGTTGAATAGTTTGTAAAATAATTGAAAATTCTCATTGACCAGTTCTCTCTTCATTTTCAAATTATGTTTTTTTAATGAGCTATTAACATCATACTTAGTTTTCAATTAGACCATCTTTAAAATCCTGATTATCTTTTGCTGAAACTGAGGCTACATTACTTGTTTATTCAGTGTACGCTGGTTACTACAAGTCCAATAGTATTTTACTGAAATAGAAATGTTGCAATGGTACGTGATAATTTAAAATAAATTTCCTAATGGAGAATAGCATTTTCAAGATTTTGAGCAAAATTATTCGAATTTTAATGTGTTATCTAGTAACAATCTGTTAAATTTTAGATGATATTACATCTAAATTTAGAGGAAATCCACTAATAGCTGTTTGCGTTCCATTTTAGGACACTCCCATTCCTCATCAAAGACGATCAATTGAATGCTGTACAGAAAGGAACGAATGTAATAAGGACCTACACCCTACTCTGCCTCCGCTGAAGAACAGAGGTAAGACAGGGGAGGGGGCGCTTCATCTTACTGAGGATGAGCACTGGACTCCTCCTTGCCAAATTTGTTGGCGCCTTGACCATTCTTGCCTTCAGTTTATTTTCTCACTTTTCTGCTGCACCTGTTTGGTCTTCAGCACAGATGGGTACTGCTTTACAATGATAGAAGACGACAACTCTGGAAAGACTGGTCACCTCTGGATGTCTAGGACTTGAAGGGTCAGATTTTCAGTGTCGCGTAAGGAAGATAACTTGAATTTACTTTGTAACTTGCGTTGGCTAGTTTTCAAACATAGTCAAACAAAATTAACTAATCCTTTTGTTATGGCTATTCCATGTTGAATAGTTTGTAAAATAATTGAAAATTCTCATTGGCCAGTTCCCTTTTCATTTTCAAACTATGTTTTTTTAAATGAGCTATTAACATCATACTTAGTTTCCAATTAGACCATCTTTAAAATCCTGATTATCTATTGCTTAAACTGAGTCTACATTATTTGTTTATTCAATGTATGCTACAGGAGCAGAGGGCTGAGGCAACATGGCATCATTAATGTCATTCAACAATTATACAAGCAGATCTTGGCTTAGTGGCTGTGTATAGCTTTATTCTTACTTAGGATCTTTATCATTCTGCTTCTCTCCACCTCTCCCCAGAAAACTCCTGTTTGGAGTGCTTACATTGTGGTGCTAGGAGGTAGAGAACACATAGGACTGCACACTCACTCCTTAAAGTTATTCAGAATTGGGATTTAACTAAATCTGTTATGCCATTCTACCCATTCAAAAATAAATACCTTATACAAGACCAGATAAAGATTGTTTGGTCTACCACATTTTGTTAATCTTCATAACAGACTGATTTTCTTAAATTAATCGCATCTTTCTAAAATGGGGGATATTTTTTACAGTTTTAATTTCAAAGTTTATATACTTAAGTGTATTTAAAATGACGACTGTTGCATACGTAAAGACTTTTTGGCACAGATTTCAACAACAGCTCTTAGATTTCCTTTTTCTTCCTTGTACTAATCCCAAACAAATAATTTGTGAATGCTGTAGTCCTAAGTCTTATTGCATAAGTCAAAATGATGCTTCTTGATTGGCTTTATTTCCTGACAGCATATTACCTACAAAACATAGTAGTACTTTGTATTTTTGATAACTTTTCATAAATATATTCCCACTTAAGTCTTGAAGCTTTTTAGATTAATTCCCAGGAATTCACATAAGAAACTCACTATTTTCCTTATTACTTTTTCAAACAGTATCTTAAGTTTTAGGAATACAGAAATGCATGAAGAAAATATTGCTTACAAAAGTATTGCTTGCTTATACTAAGGTATAAGAATTAACATATAAAAATTAACTTACATTTGGTCAGGAGTATCTCACTAATAGAGATAGATTACAATTCATATTAATGATGGCTTAGTATCTTTTCTGTTGCTGTAATAAAATGCCCTGACAAAAAGAAACTTTGAAAAAAATGATTTAATTTAAAATACCAGAGAGGTCGGGTCTGGGGAGTCAGGGGAGACAAAGACATTGAAACAGAAAAGAAAGTGAATTCGGGCTATCAAAACTCAAAGTCCACCCTCAGTGAAGCACTTCTTCCGGCAATGCTTTACCTCATAAAGGTTCGTTAGCATTGTCAAACAGTGCCACCAGCTGAGGAAACTCAGTATGATGTGAAGCCCCTGAAATTCTCCCTAGGTTTTGCTTTTTTGGAGTAGGAAACCCCTCATGCTCTCTCCTTTCATAAATTGGGCTGTAACCTGGTAGAATCTTGTCTCCAGGGCACCTTTCCTGGTGTTCCAATGCAGCACAGGAGGATTCCTATCAATGATTATACACTCATGAACAGTGATGAACTTTTCAGCACATGGCTTGGCTGAAACCTTAAGTTCCTTAGTACCCTTTTTCTCCCCCAAACTGCAGGTTTTAAAATTTCTTTTGTCCCATTTGTTTTGTTTTTCCAATGTAGACATGCATAAGAGTAATCAAGAATAACCATGCTACAGACTCCATGCTATGCTGCCTGAAACTTTGTCTGCCACAGGAATTAGCCCATTCTTTTGAATTCAGCCTTAAATAAATTCTTAGCACATAAGTAGAATGTAGCTGATTATTTGCCGATATATCACATGAATGGCCACTAGCCCAGTTGCCATTTGAATCCTTGCTCCTCTCTGAATCTTCTAAAGATGTGCCTGTAGTGTTTCATGTTGCTCTCAACACTCTGTTTTCCAAGCGTTCACAAAAATGGCCCACTCAGTTCTGCCACTTTCCTGTCTGAGGTTCTGAAGTCTTCCACAGCCCTCTGAAAAGCATCATTGCCCAGTTCGCCACAGAAGCAAATCTACCTTTCTGTCACCAATTTCTGTATTGGTTCCTTGTCTGTTGCTATGTAGAATATCCTGACAAGAGGAAGCTTTGCAGAGAAATTCCTTATTTTGACATCCGAATACAACACAGTCCATTATGGTGTAGAAAGCATCACCACAGGATTATGAGGTTGGACATAATAGAGGTAGTTCAGTGTCAAATGGCAGGAGAGCTATTGTGCAGAGAAGTGAGCCCTGAACAAGAATCAAGGATGAACAGGAATTTACTAAATGGGTGAGACAAAACATTAAATGATAATTAGAATGACTGATATAAGCCACATATTGTACCAAGTATTCCATCAACCCGTTGGAGTTCTACAACTCCATGAGGTATTTGGGGTGGATAATTCTCATTTAAAGATGAAAATCTTCAGTATAAATGTGTGACAGAATTCAGTTTTGTTATGAACCAGCTCTCTCTCAGAGGGACCCCCACTTGCCTGCAGAGTTCTCAGTTGGTTCTACTCCCTGAGAAGTTTCAGGGACATCACAGGTAGAAATGTGCTATCCCAGAAGGGCCCCAGATGATTTCCCTTTTCTTCATGGATGTCTGGAAGTGTTTTCTTCCAGGAATATTTATGTTAAGCCAAGTGCAGACAATAACAGAGTAACATGAGACTAACATGACCAATGGAAACAGGTTTATTGATAAGGATCAATTGTTCATAAACCAGAAAAGCAGACAGTCGACTTGACTGCAAGAGAGGGTTACTGGGGAAAAGGAAAATACAGATGAACGCTAGCTTTAAGTACAGTGCTTACTGGTGAAGAAGGACTTCCTTAGGTCCTTGTGGTTTTGTTCCTGTCATAAGTCAGAAATGCAATGAGTAATAAACACATGGTCGGCAGTTCTCAGTGTAGTCTGTGCTCGGCATCTATAAAAAGGTAAAGGGAATCTGAGTTTTTGTGAAATTATAGCATCAGAGTGAAAAAATTCTGGGTTTACGTACTGAAAATTAACTGTGACCCTGTGGTTAGATTTAATCTTATTAGAGAAATATTCTCGGATTCCTAAAAATGTAGAGTTGTCCTTAAAATTAGAAAGGTAACGTAAGCTGCGTTTTTCAGTATAAGCAAAGATTCCGAACTTGACATTTATACAGGACATAGAGGAGAGAAAAAATGCAATTGTAGACCATTTTCTTTTAAGGACCTATAAATTGTTTTTTTTTTAAACATATATTAGGCAATGTGTTCTGAACAGTGTATGTGCTAAGTTTTACTCTGGTTTGTGATAGCTTTTTAGACAGTATTTATATATCATATATATGTGGGTGGTATATATAATTTACAGCATTTGAGGAAGTCTTAAGCTTTACACTTATCAGAAAGCAGCTTTGGGTATAATGAATATAGATTTGCTTTTGTTTCCTATCTAAAGAATATTCCAGATGCCAGATGAGAAGATCCTACAAACCCACCACCTGACTCTGGAATACACATGAGCTCCTGCTTGGATGTTAGGCTCCGGGACACATTTAATCCTCGTCTTTCTCCTGTGGTTTAATTCTGTGTCAGGTCAATTTCTTCCATAGCAGAGTCTCGTGCTGTTGAAATAACACATCTAGCTGAGTGGATTCATCCTAGCTCAGCATGCAGTTTTGAGTACACATGTGTTTCTTCTCACAGCATGTTAAAGGTTCCCCCCCCGTATTTTGCTTATCATGTTTTAATGAAACTTTGGGAAAGAGTTTATTCCATGTGCTGTTTTGTGGCTTTCCTTTTCAGATTTTGTTGATGGACCTATACAGCACAAGGCCTTACTTATATCTGTGACTGTCTGTAGTTTCCTCTTGATCCTCTTTATCTTGTTCTGTTACTTCAGGTAAGTGATAGACACGTGGAGTTCCGTACTCACAGTGAGATCCCTACATGAATATTTTTTACTGCTTTGCCTTTCAGGGTTTTGCATCACAGCATTCTTGCCCCCCCCCAGATCTTAGGTTTATCTGAGAAGATCTATTACCATTGACAAAGACTTACCGCAGTGAAGCTATAAATAGACGCCCGTCTCATTTCAGACATCACAACCTCTCAGATAAAGTTTTCATCCCTAAGGAAACACAGATAAATGGAAAATTTAGTGACTAGTTATGACTTGGGTTTAATTCTAAGCAAAGAAGAAACCAGATGGGAGTCTGAGTGCTTTCAGAAATTCCTTATTTCCTGACTGCAAAATTCCTTATTAGAGCATTTATTGAGCAAACATTAAAATAAACTTAGTTATATAAAAGTTTTTTCATCAAGAACTTTTTTTCTACTTTGTGAAATATAAAAGTTTTAAATGTCCATACCATTTGAGCGTCCTAATAATCAACCATAACATTCTAGGAATACATAAATTAGTTGACTAAAATAAATTCTTGAAGACTTGCAATGGCATGTTTTAAGCTTTAGTTTTATGTCATGGTTATTGAATGGCCTTATACATTTTCTTATGTGAAAGAGTCTCCGTGCATACTTTTGTAAATGAAAAACTTGTATATTTCATTACCTAGGGAACTTAAAGGAAATGCTTCTAGGAAGTGGATATTGGAGCTACTTGGAAATGTTAACAGAATACAGTCTGCTGTATAGCAATTGAAAGATACAGAAAAGAAGAACTTGTACATGATTGAATGAAAAGCATTCCAAGGGTAGCAAATAGCATTTGATCTTGTGTTTGTTTCTAAATTCCATGATTAACGTTTGTGTATGACGTTTTAATACCTGTCATTGCATTTAGGTTCTTAATACTATCTCCCTCACCCATGCTTAGGTATAAAAGACAAGAAACCAGACCTCGGTACAGCGTTGGCCTAGAGCAAGATGAGACTTATATTCCTCCGGGAGAGTCCCTGAGAGACTTGATTGAGCAGTCTCAGAGCTCAGGAAGTGGATCGGGTCTCCCTCTGCTGGTAAGAGAAGAATATAACACGAATTCCAAGGAAATGTGTTCTGAGGGGGAAATGTCAGTTTCACCTTGCTTTCAGAGCAGTAGACTCTGAGAACGCTCTGTACCCATTAGGCCTCCGATCTTAGATGTGGGGCTTCCTGGTAACATTTGACATACTGAGGGTGAGGTTATTGTTCTTTAATGTAAGTGTCTGGTTACAAACCAGACCCTCAGACATCCTGATCAAAAGTGGGCTAGAAAACATTAAATGTTTTTGGGAGGATAGCATTACTGTACTTTGATCTGGCTATTGAAGGCAAAAGTATTACCACCAGCATCTGCGAAGAAAGGCAGCTGGATTTCAGCTGTGGGGTGAGGTTTCAGGTTGATGTCTGAGCTATCCATTCTGGAGACGTTAAATTTCTGAGAGTTGGAACTGTCAACTCCGACAAGAACATATCCAAATCCAACCAATTCATTCCACATCCAAGTCGCATGGCTTGGCCGAGAAAAGTGTTTCATTCTTTTATAGACCAATGAGTAAGGTTGTTGGAATGAAGGAAAGATGTTTTTAAAGAAGCTAATTTCCTTAATGAGCATTATTATTTTAGAGAGAGGTGAGGTACATATGGATATGTGTGGGTTTGCACATGTGATGATCAGAGGCAACTTGGAGAAACAGGTCCCTCACTGTACGGTTATGGAGGATTGAATTCAGTCTCAGTGCAAGTGCTTTCCCTCACTGACTCACTGAGCCATCTCACTGGCCTCTTAGAAACTCTGAAGATTGACAGTCAGGCTTCAGGCTCTGATCCTGACTTGCATGTCTTCCGGGCCTGTTTCATCTGACAAACTTGTATTTACCTTTACAGATACATTTGGAGATCACACAGAAAGTAGCCTGTGCATGGGCGGTCATGTTAGTTGTGATAAGCAGAATGATAGTACTTTAGGGTTTTAAAAATTGCCCAGGTTCTAATGATCAAATTGTTTTTTATTTTTATGATTATTAATTCATTTGTAGCAATTCTAATTACAGTGTTTGTAACTCTTTAGCAAATTGTATTTTTTTAAGTACAAATAGTGAAACCTAATTGGTACTAATGAATTAGTTGCTTCTGCTCTTGGAGTTCTAGCTGGTTTCAATTTAGTGTCTCCTAACTCATTAAGTTGTTATTGCCTTTCTATATTCCTTGAATCCTGCTTTTCATCTTTGCCCAGATACCATAGTCTAAGACCTCCCCTTGTCTGTAGATCTTCTTTGCTTGGCTTCGTATGGACAGCATTTAAGAAATGCTGCTTTCTTCCTGCTCTCTTGCCTGCAGCCTGACCAACAGCATTACCTCTGAGCAGCTGTTCTCCAAACAAAACACAGGTCCCTATGTTTTCAAATGCAATCACTTGCTGGAACATTTCTCTAGTTTATGGCTCAAGGCCTCCATTTTACCTCTCAACTCCTTTCAGCTCTCTCAGCCTGGAGCCTAGGTATCTTTTGTCATTACATAGTCCTGTTATACTAATGTTGCAGTTTAATTGGCAGGCCTTACTTGAGGGTGGGATATACCCTATTGTATTCTCTTTCTATCCTTCCCAGTCTCTCCAATCCATTAAACAGGATGTTCAGTTATTTGTTGTGAAGAGCTTTTAGCTCTAGAAGAGCTTTTACCATCCGCAGGAATCCTGATTACTCTAGATCCCAGCCCATCACCAGTGTTTGGCTTCTCTCTGGACCTGCTTTTCATTGCTGCAGCAAAATACTTGAGGAAAACAAATTCAAGGAGGAATTCTTAATTTTTATTTATGTTTTTCATACACAGTGTTTTCATGTTTTACTCACCCCAACCCCTCTGAGATCCTCCCTAATTTCCTGCCCATTCAACTTCATGTTCTCTCTTTCTCAGAACACAAAACACAACACAACAGAACAAAAAAAGCACAAAACAAAAAAAATGCTACAAAATACCCAAACAAAATAAAAGCCCATAAAAAAACTCATGGTGTATGTTTTTTTGTTGGCCAACTACTCTTAGGCATAGGATCTGCCCTGGACTGTGGTTGATATACCCAGTGACACTCCATTGGAGCAAGCTGATTTTCCCTTTGCCAGTAGGAATTAGTCGCAAATAGCTTCTTGGTTAAGGGTGGGACCCTGTGTCCACTTTCTACTTCTAGTGCTAGGATTTGGTCTGGCTTGAGCTTGTGCATGCTGTTATCATTTCTGTGACTTTATATGTGTATCAGTCCTGTTGTGTCTTGAAGACACTGTTTCTTTGGAGTCATTCACCAATGACTCTTACCATCATTCTGTCTTCTTTTCCACATGGATCTCTGAAACTTGAGTAGAGGGGTTTGATGAAGATATCCCATTTAGGACTGAGTACTCCAAATTTTCTCTCTGCATACTGTCCAGTTGTGGGTCTCTGTGTTAATTCCCGTCCACTGCAAGAAGAAACTTCTCTGATGAGAGTTGAGTGATGCAGTCATCTATGTTCATAGCAATATGGCACAAGGAATCATTTTATTAATATTTTCTTGTAGCAGAATAATAGTTGTAGGTTTTCCCCTAGGCCCATGATTTATCAAGTCTGAGATCCGTGGCCACTTCAGTGGTGTCAGATGTGGGTTCAGTTGCATGGAATGGCCCTTAAATTCCATCAGAAAGCTGTTGATGACACCCATTGCACCTTTTGTACCAGTGTATCTTGTAGGCAAGTCACTGCTATAGTTGACAGGGTTTGTAGCTAGTCATTACTGGTGATTGCCTCTCTTCTGATGGTGTCATAGAATTGTTAACACTATAGATTCTCTTGCTAGATTGGCTGGTTTGTCCAAGCCAGAGATTGTCCTTTGAAAATATGTTCCTGTTGACTATTTATAGTAGCCCCATGAGATAAGAAAGCCATGTGATCATTAATGATGCACATAGAGTCTAAGAAATGCATCTCTAGACAATTGTATTGTCATGTGAACACTAAAGCATGTTTTCACACAAGGTAATATTACCACTAGGAAATTTAGTCTTCTAAGATCGTCATTGTTTATATAGATTATGATATAACAAGAAAACAATATGTATCACTTGGCTGAACGAAAAATATATTAATATATTTTTGCATTAATTTAGGTATATAGTCCCAGTTAGGTCAATCAGTTAGTATATGGAGAAGCCAGATTCTAATTCAGACTGAGCCTCTAGAATCCATGTTACTGACACTCTTAACATGTGAAATATTAGTTGAGTAAGTAAATTGTATGGGTAGCAACCTAGAAAAAAGGCTCCCAGGAGACCTAGAGCCATGAAAAAGTAATATCATCTCAGTATTATGGCTGTACTATCTAGTCTTAAAATGTGAGCTTTGAGATTAACATAGAGAAGAGAGTAGTCAGTATTGTTAAGGGAATGGCTTTCTCACCTGATTGGTTACTTATTTTTTTAATACAGTGGGAAATTTTAGTTATAGTAATTTAATATCACAGATATATGTTGGTCTTTTTTATGTCAGGTAGCCGAGATAGTCAGCTAATATAGAGACATCTTTGTTTGGGCTCA
Source organism: Ellobius talpinus (assembly GCA_001685095.1). Taxonomy (NCBI): domain Eukaryota; kingdom Metazoa; phylum Chordata; class Mammalia; order Rodentia; family Cricetidae; genus Ellobius; species Ellobius talpinus. The sequence continues at coordinate 84,355 of LOJH01000038.1, read as the reverse complement.
TAAGGCTAGAGGGTTGTCTGTGGTTGCTTGTCCTCTGGGTTTTGGCTGTGGTTGCACACTCAGGTGAAAGTTCATGGCAGAACAGAACTATTTATCTCATGACAAGGGAGTGAAACAAGAAATTGAGAGCCCTATAGTTCCCTTCATGGCCACATTCCCTGTGACCTAAAGAGCTCCTACCAGACCCCATGTCTTAAGGTTCCCTCTTGCTCATCCTTGAACCAAGCGGGAGAGCAAACTCTGAACACACAGACCTCTGGGTAACACTTAAGGTAGAAATTATAGCAAATTACTATAAATTTTATCTGCATACTCAACTGAAAGGTTTCTGTACCCCGATATTAAGCCTCTCTGCTGACACAGTCAATTAAATTGAGCCAATTAAAAATTAATAAGTCCAAGTTTATCTAAGGAAAGCATTCTTGAGTGGCCCTTTGGGAAGAAGAGAAACCCACGAGAGAGAAACATGTGGCAGGTTGGGGGGCCTTGCCTTAAATAACCTGTAGGCGTGGGGTCAGGTATGGGGAGGGTCGAGCTACCATGAGGGCTTTCTAGGAGATGGCATCTGGGAGGGCAGCTCCAGGACACTGACGCTTGACATGCTGAGGGCTAGAATGGGGCTCCCCCAGCTGGAGATTGCAAACATCAACTTTAATAAAAATTGAATGTGATTTAAATAAAAAATATGTGCAGAAAGAGAAGAAACATTGGTGAAATAAAAAACTGAAGTCAGTTTTTAAATTTCAAGCATATGTTCAGGTTCTTTAATAATATAATCTTAAAATGTGAGTAAGATTTCATTTCTAAGTCTAAGCTAATGACAGAGCATCTTGGAGAGGTGTGTTATTTCTGTCCCATTAACATTGCGATTGCTATCAGTACGATCACTAGAGAAGATGTCTCATTGCTGGACAAGAAGCAGAGCTGTTTGTTAGGCAGGATTCCTTAGATTTACAGAGCAATGCCTGTGCATCTGTTAGGGGAATGTGCTAGCTTTAATAACTATAGTAAGTTCCCTTCCAGGTAGATGCTCTAACTGCTCCATACCTGTCTCAGCTGCCTTGCTCTCTTGTTGCTTCTGTCGGGGGTGTGGACATAGAGTATACCTCCAGAATGCCTAACTCTGTGAAAGGGGGCTGCTTTACGCATCTGCTGCTCCTTTTATTTCTACCTCACTTTGTCTTTTCTAGAATCCTGGCAGTCCTTTGATTTTTAAAATCTTAACTTTGGAAAAAAGTTTTCTTTTATAACAAAATTTGTTTATTTTTGTCAATGTCAGGAACAGTTTTAAGAATAAACTCAGGACCTCTGAGGGAAGGAATCTGCAGAATAATGTTCATATCCATTCTTTAGAATCTGTTATGTTGTCTGGCACAGGGGATTTAGGCTGCTAGCCCTTAGAACCTGACAATGAGAGAACTGGTTATCATGATTTAATGATGCTAAAAATTCAGAAACAGAAAAAAAACCTTAAGTTTTTACCTGATGTATACAAAGAGGACTTTGTATTTATTATGGTAAGATTTTGCTAGTATTGTATGCTGGCTGACTTGCTTATTTATTTGAGACATTATCCTATGCAGATCAGGCTGCGCTCACCAACACAGTCTACGTACTTGGACTACCAAGTCCCGAGACTATGGGTCTGTGCCCCCAGACCTGGCTGTTCATTCTTTCTGTCTGCTTTCCAGATTATGTAAACTGCCTCCAGTAGTTCCTCCTTTCAGCTAGGACACCATTGATAAGTACAGATGATATAAACACCATGAAGACAGAGCCATTTCATTCCCATGCCACTTAACGCAATGTTATCCCCCCTTTTTGTGATTCTTCAGCTCTGTTTTATAGATTATTAAATGAACCTTGTCCCCAATTTGTTAACTTTCTATTGCCTGTTTTCCTGTATGGTCTACTGTGTTGTGTTCCCATTCTGTATTTTTCACTGCAACAAGTATCTCTATTTCAAATGCACAATTTTCTACTGTCTCGCCTTGCTTGCCCAGTCTTCATTCAGTTTTTTTTTTCTTAAACATTTTTCTGCAGCTGTTTGGCATTCTGTAACTAAAAATCCCACAATGCAATTGGAAGAAGGAGTTCAAACCTGCCAGGCGGGGGCGCTGTCTCATTTGCAGTGGCATTTCCTTTCCGTTTTGTTTCTGCTGAGCTCTCCTTGCCCACTTCATCCTTTCAATCTGTTTTGTCGTTTGTTTTCTCTGCTATTCCCCAATTTAGGAATTTTGATAAATTTCCTTGTGCACCCAATATTTTTGTCTTATTTGATGGATCCATGGTTTGTTCTGTGGTGGCCAGAATTCCTTCAGACTATTCAATAAATCAATATATAACAGTAGAATACCTTGATCTGTCAGGTGTGAGATACTGTGAAACCATTTGTCTTTCTTTATTCTCTATGAAAATTGCAATACGTAGAATGGAGAATGGAATGTCTAATTATTTGGAAGCAGTATTTGACTATTTAAAATTGGCAAGCATCCATCTGAAATGCACTTGAGAGAACAGCATAAATTAGTAAATATAAAGAACTCATGCGTATAGAGAATAATATTGACTACACATTTTTACACATAGTCATTGTTCCCCCACCCCCCTCAGCACAATGGAGAAAAGTTTAACTAGATGTATAGTGCTGTAAATGTATTAACGACATGTTTTGGGCTTTGCCCAGGTCCAAAGGACAATAGCTAAGCAAATTCAGATGGTGAAGCAAATTGGAAAAGGTCGCTATGGGGAAGTGTGGATGGGAAAGTGGCGTGGAGAAAAGGTAGCTGTGAAAGTGTTCTTCACCACGGAGGAAGCCAGCTGGTTCCGAGAGACAGAGATTTATCAGACGGTCCTGATGAGGCATGAAAACATTCTGGGTGAGTCACAGTCTACACAGTGATAGTTGGGGTTTTGTCACATTCTTCTGTCTTTCTCTCCACATCTGCATATGAACTCATCTGTCTAGACCTATTATGAAACTTAGATTCTTTCTTTTTGGAGTGAGCCCAGAGCCCATAAGTTTCTTACAAAAGACGTCCCAAGAAGCATGACTACCATGCTTCTGTGGATGGGTGATGGGCTGCAAATGCAATACTCACCAATGATTTATTTTCTTCTTCGGAAACAGGAAGTACAAATGAAATGCTAGAATTCCTTAAGGTTTCTTAGGGATTTGAAGGACCATATTTTGGTTTTAATGTTGTGAAAAGTTTTAGGTGTTTTTATTTGCAGCATTTATTTGTTCCAAGTGTTTATGTTCAGAATTGATTTCCTTTTCCTTTCCTCAGGCTAGATGTGATCTACATGGGTCAAGTTAGTAGGACAGGATCCAGCCAGGGAAGTAGAAGGCCTGATTTAAGCCTTTCATACAACATACCTTACATGTAACTTCAGTACCATAAAGTAATTTCTATACTACTGGTCAGAGAGTGAGTTCAGATCCAAACTCTTAGTTTTTCTTCCTCCCTCCAATTTTGATCACATCTGCTTGGTATTAGTACTTTAACACTATCATAGGCATAGTCATAAAACTGAGCAAGAGCTAACCCAAAGACATCTGGAGAGGAAGAATATTTGAGCATATGAATTATTCCTCATTCTGTCCAGGAAACACATCTAATCCTTTTTACTCTTTTGCCTTTTAGGGTTTATTGCTGCAGATATTAAAGGGACTGGGTCCTGGACACAGTTATACCTCATAACAGACTATCATGAAAATGGTTCTCTTTATGACTATCTGAAATCCACCACCCTAGATGCAAAGTCCATGTTGAGGTTAGCCTACTCTTCCGTCAGCGGCCTATGCCACTTACACACGGAAATCTTTAGTACTCAAGGCAAACCAGCAATCGCCCATAGAGACCTGAAGAGTAAGAACATCCTGGTGAAGAAAAATGGGACTTGCTGCATCGCAGACCTGGGCTTGGCTGTCAAGTTTATCAGGTTAGTATCCAAGTCAACACCCATTTTAAGATTCTTTCTGAATGCCCCCGTCCTAAGATAATTCAGTGGTTGAGGAATACCATAGACTTCAACTCTTTCGGAGATAGAAATGTCACCATTTTCTTTGTAACACGGTGTTTTGGGGTCAGCCCTAGGCACGATGAGAAAGCAGGCTACCCAAGCCATGGGGCGCAAGCCAGTAAGCAGCTGTCCCCCAGGGTTTCTGCTTCAGTTACTACCTCCAGGTTCTTACCTTGACTTCCTGCCCTGGCTTTTCTGAATGTAACTATAAATTGCATTCCGCTGTAAGGTGGAACAAACGCTTTCTTCACCAAGTTGCTTTTGGTCAATGATGTTTTTTGACATCCATACAGACCCTATGATGATGCCTGAGAAGCTATCGCCAGAGTTCTGCGTAACATTTGTAGTTATGGGGAGGTTTCAGAAAGAATCAGCAGCTCTGGAAGAAAAGGCCATATTTTATTTCTGTGTAGGACAGTAAGGATTACTTCGTAAAGATTTTAAAGAAGTACTATAAACCAAGGAACAAAGCAACTGATATTCAGCACTGTTATAATGTAGCTTAAATAGAGAGCGTAGCACCTGGGCAGGCACACTTGCACTTGCTGGTGGTGGTGTGCAGACCCTGCACGCTCATTTGGTACCTTGGTAGGGTTTCACACCAAGGAGCCTGGGACTCTTATCTCTGTCTGTTTAAGCTAGGGCATGTGTCCAACTGTGTAACCCAATACAAAATCACAAACTTAGAACATTTTTTGTTGTTGTTGCAATTTTGCTTTTGTAATTCGGTTACAAAATTCTTCAGTCTAAACTTTTTTAGGTTATAAAGCCTTGCAATGGGGAAAGGTTGAATATAACAGGTGGAGTTGATTTAGAGAAAATGGCTCCTCTGGTTTGAAAAGAAAGCAAGGTTTATTTGGGAGCTAGTGGTCAAAGAAACTAATACATAACTCCTTTAGAATACTCAGTCCAGGCTATCCTCTTAGTACATCTGTTGCCTTGCTTATGAATATTTTCTAAGGAAGATTCTACAGTGCATAAAGAAGGACAGAAGAAAGAGCTGGGAAGATGATTACAAGAAAGAACTAATGGGTTTCCATTTTCTCCTGAACATAAAGTCTCAGATACGTGGAGGGCTTCACCATAGAAAGATGACAAAAAGTTAAAGAAAGTGAATTGTGCTATAAATTTAAGTCTGAGACATGAACCACACACTAATTAATAATTTAAATCCAGTTTCTCTTCAAAGTTCATTTTTGTGAAAGGCAACCCTCCCTGTTCAAATCTACTCTACAACAACCAAACATCCATAAATAAGTAATTCATCTGGTGTGCCTCTACTTACCAGTTCCTGGTTACATTTCTCCAAAGCAATTCCAGGGGCTGTAGGGGTAATAGCCTTTCTCATCCTTGCCATCTGTCTTCTTCTATCCCCTCCCCTGTCTGCTTTATTGAGAAACCATCTCTGTATGCACCAGAAGTCCTCACTCATTGTGACACTATTGTCCCTGGTGCCCAGTGCTCTCAGCATCATTGCACAATATGTCACTGTGCTTCACGCTCCCTTTTCTCCTGACACTGGTTCTACTCATCATTCACCTTTAAATATTTCTCTGTGTGAGATTTCCAGCTGTTTCTGACCTTTCTTCTAGTTCTGAGTTTGGCTTAACCATGTTAAAACTCGGAGTATCTGATTTTTTTGTTTTTTTTTTGATTTGTGCAGTTGAATGAGTTCTATCTTTAAGAAACTCATGTTTTACCTTTAGTATGATGGTTAACCTCACTATACTGTTTCATCTGGATCCTTGGGTAAAGCATTATACAGTTACTTCCTTTCTCTCTTTCTGCCTTTCAGTCTTTTCTTCAGACTGCAGAGTTTATTTTATCAAAGTGTTCTTTTGACATCATCATAATTCCATAGTTTTCTGTGGCCTTGGGTTAAGATGTAGTTAGGGTGCCTCACTGTGGTGAACTCTTTTCTGACTTTGGGCTTTTCTTGAGATTTATTCCTACCATGCTGCTTACCTTTCCCTATTAATTTTGAACACATTCCACTTCTCACACCCTCAAGTGCTTTTCTTCTTATTATCTGTATAACTTACATCCCTTCTCTGTTTACCCACTGCTGATCTTTAGACTGCATGGACATCTGTTGTTACTCATAAGCAGCCCTATACAAAGTGTCAAGGCATTTCTCACAGGCTGCAGTGATTGCTGGCTTCTTATGTTTGCCTCCTGGTAGAATGTAAACAGTGCAAGCACCTGTCAAAATTCTATCCCCAGGCCAGTGTCTTCACCATGACTATGGAGGTATTTTAAGTTTTGCATACTAGGTAATTGAGTATTACATAAGGACTTTGCAGATAAGAAAATCATGTTATGCTAGCTTCAGAGAATCTACACATTCTTGACTGTGCCTTTCACTATTGCATATTGTGCCCATACTCTGATTTGTCTTCCTTTTGCAATATTGAATCTGTGTTTTCTCCTTGCATAGCCCAAGCTGCCTGGTGATTTGCTTTTGCTTCTAGAGTCCCTAACGTGGAGTATCCTGTCTTTCCATGTACACTTCCCAGTATCTGAAATGCCTCTTAGCGTACCCGTCTACACCTGAGGAAAGATGCCACCCTCTGAATTATCTGGCCTGTGTCTGCTTATAGTAATTATTATGTAGAGATATGCTTCAGCTTTCCTACTACTCATTGCTACCTTGAGAGTCAAAGGCATGCCAAATCAACCATGGATTTCCCTTTTGACATGTCAGAATTACAAATACTGCTACTGTTTTAAATCAGCAAATGTAGGAACAATAAAGTAAATGAGGCAACACCATTGTGAATCTCAAAGTAAACTGAACTTTTATTCCTGAATTTTGTTGTTGTTGTTATTGAGGGGAATGAATTAAATGTTCTCTCAGATTTCATGTGGATCCCGATTCTAGGAAGAGGATGAGGCTCTTTGGGGATAAATTGAGATTACTTTAATGAACAATGTCCTGTTCATAAAAGGAGGGGAATATGAGGATGCTAGTTGCATAGACTCATTTACCTTTCCAGATGGAGGATGATCGCAGGCATTTTTATTTTTATTTCCTGTGTCAGAGTTTTGACATCTTCCATTCTTAGGATAGGGTTTAAGCCTTGCTTTAATCATTTCTCTGAGTTTTACCCTTCGTGGTGATTTGCATTGTGTGTCTGTGCAATGCAGCTATTTAGAGTGTTTTATTTCAGATGCAGTCATAGCTAACCCATGTTCCTACATGAATTTCCAGTGAGAACTTAATCTTCATTCTCATTTCTGCATGAGCAGTAAGTGGTCTCTTAGGCTTTTGGATAATTTCTGGAAGGTTCCCAGGGAACCTGAGAATCACAGAGAGCTCTGTTGATGCCTTAGGGGCTTTCTATTCACACAACACTTTTGCTCTTATTGGCGTCTTTTGCTGGTACATTTCCTGCTCAAAGGAGATTTAATACAGGTGATGTTAGAAGATCTCTAATGTCCCTAAGGAGGGGGAAATGACGCCACAGGAAAGGCCTTGGAGGAATGCACACAGCTCTGTGTGCTTTCTAGTACTTCACTGTCCAAATAAAACATTTCTTATAGGAGAAATAAATTCTGATCAGGGGATCTCAGGTGTTGAATCTTAAACAGAAAACCCCCAGTGTTGAGAGATTGGACTGTTTTATAGATCTCCTCACTGATGGTTATCAGTTGTCCAAATACAGAAAAATTCTACATAGCAGAGACTGAATTTCCTGAACACTTCTGGTGTCATTTTCTGTACTGCTTTTGGTGTGTGTATGTGTGTGTGTTTACTGTAGCTTTTTAAATACTCACATCAAATTCATAGACCTAAGGTCATTAGTGGTGGTGCTAACACTTCCAGTAAATGTCTTTGCAAGTGTCCCCACCTTTGATGGAATTTTAGTTCTGAAGTTCTGAAATACATGGAGAATTTTAGAAATTTGATGTTTGAAACATTGTTTTAGTTCCATTTGTTGTTGTTGTGACTGCAATACAATACCTGACAGAAAGAAGCTTAAAGCTCATTTGGGCTCCCTCTTTGGAGGTATGTCTACATGGCAGGGAAGCCAGAGCAGTAAGGAGGTGAGGAGCTGGTCACCTTGCACTCACTGTCAGGAAGCTGGGAGAGAGGAATGCTGCCTCCTTTTTACTCAGTCCAGGACTCCAGCCCATAGAATTGTGCAGCCCACATGTAGTATGTATGGGTCATTGCACCTTAATCAACCCAGTCTAGAAAATTCCTCACAGATATGCCCAGAGGTTTATCTCCTGGGCAATTCTAGATTCTGTCACTTTGTCAATCATTATTAACCACCACAAGCACTGAGCTCTGGTGAAAGGTACTGCAAAAAATGTTCCATGCTCAGGGAGTTTAGGGATGTGCAAGGGTCAGCTGAGTAAATTACTTCCACAGTCACTGGGAAAATGATACAAGAGACATAAACGGTGTGTGCAGAATTGTGTGTAAGCTTTGCATATCACACTTCCAATAGATCTGATGTGACCAGAGATTCCCTCATGTATGTTGTCTGTGGTTTCAAACATCAGATGTCTTATGCTAACCAGCGCCTCTTTCACGCGTCTTCTTATCACACTTTCACGTGTTCTTTCAAAGCGCTACACCTAGTTTTTAGGAGCTTTGTGGATTATTCAAGATATTCAATGTTTACTTACTGTCTTTCTCTGTTAGCTTTTCCTCTCCCGAGGACTTCTCTCCCCCGTTTCTTGTGTTTGGCAAGGTGGTTTTCTGCTGGCGCCTACCCCCAGGTGTATAAGGCCAGGAAGTAGAGCCCCTGCTGGTTTACCGCTCCATTCCTGCGTGTCTCTCATTGCCACAGTGGGTTCTGTTCTGCTCAAGCCCTTCAGGAAACACATGTCCAGAATTTGTCTCCCTGGGGAATGTGTACTGTGGTGAGCTACATAGCAGATTTTTCCACTACTCACTGTTCTTGCCAGAATTCCTGGTACAGACTTGGGATTGAGAAGCTTAATTAATATGAGGTATTGAATGTATATTAAGGCTATCAGAGATATTACTTAAAACCCCTTTGTTCTCCACTTTCAAACTTTTTACCTGACCTTAAGCAGTGTACTGAGCACATAAGACAGGAACTAATCACTGGGTCTGTAGGTGTTCAAGAAGGCCCTGCAGGTGGTGTAGCTGGGATTGAGTCAGTCCGGATAAAAGAGTGCTCCGCCTGCTCTGAGAGAAATGAAGCCTATTAAGGTTTCAATCTTTATTTTTCCCAAGTGACAGCACTCTAGATGAAGCCAGTGGTAGCACACATTTCCCAGCTGTTTTTTGGTTCCCCTGCTCCTCCTGGCATAGTCCTGCCTGGCGCCTCACTGTATTGCTCACATCTCATCATTGCCCGTGTCTACCAAGTTTCTCTGTGTCTACCAAGTTCTTCCCTCCCTTGCCTCCCTCCCTCCTAGGAGCAGTAACCAGAATTCACATTTACTCTTCATCATCCTGGTCTAGAAGAGTCACTTGATCTCAGGTATTCAGGAAGCCCTGGATGGATCTCTGATTGTTTCTGTTGCCATAATACTGCTAGCCAGGGTCATCCACTGCTGGCCACTATCATCCACTGCTGGCCAGTGTCATTCAGTGCTGGCCAGTGTCATCCACTGCTGGCCAGTGTCATTCAGTGCTGGCCAGTGTCATTCAGTGCTGACCAGTGTCATTCAGTGCTGGCCAGTGTCATTCAGTGCTGGCCAGTGTCATTCAGTGCTGGCCAGTGGTGTCATTCAGTGCTGGCCAGTGTCATTCAGTGCTGGCCAGTGTCATTCAGTGCTGGTCAGTGTTTTACAGACACAGAGAGAGAGGGAGAGGGAGAGGGAGAGGGAGAAGTGTTAAAGCAGAAAGGGAGGAATTGTAAAGGGCCTGGAAGAAATAAAGCTCTTCTAAAGAGAAATTTTTTGTCGCTAAACCTGACTATCAGAATACTGAAACAATGGACCCCAAAGAAATGAGAATTTACTCAGGAATCTCATGCTGGGAGAAAGAAAGGGCCATCAGCAGAGGGGAATTTGGCCTCCAGGAAGAACTCTCAGATTCTAACAACTGAGAATTCTAACAATTCTAACAGAATGAAGCGGCAGGTGAAGGTGGGCCAGTGGTGGGTAATGCTACACCTTGAACAGTCTTAGATGCGCACTTCCTTGGCCTTCTATTTACGCTAGAGCTCATTTTAGGAACCTAAGATGGGCTTGGCGGATTTTCTGGATCCCTTTGTTCTTCTTCTCAATGTGGCCACTTTGCATTATCTCCTTTTCTGTTTAAATAAAAGAAAATGAGTCTTTATCCTCTGCATTCTTATTTTTATCTTTAAACTTTTTGTTGATTCTTTGGGGATTTGCTTCATGCATCCCGATCCCATTCACCTCCCCATCCCTTCGCATCTACCCTCTGCCCCTTCAACCTCCCCCCCAATAAAATAAAATAAAATAAAGTAAAGTTTAAATGAAAAATAATCTCATCATGGGAGCTGCAGTGTGGCTCAGTGAGTCAGCCATACAGGATACCCTTAGTCCATACATCTTTACTTGCAAGTGTTCACTGGTCTGGTTTGACGCTTCTGGGTTCTGCTACAATATGATACTGAGTGTCATTTGCTAGCCTCATTGGGATTCCTCTTGGATATCCTGTTGTTGTTCTGTGTCATGGAGATCCTGCAGTTTTGGATCTACAGGATCAGCCCCTTCATATGTTCTGGCAGTTCATGGATGGGGTGAACCAACTCATAGCCCTGGTTCTGGGTCTGGGTGGTTGCTGGGTTGATCATCTGGGTCTGGCTCACCCACACCCACAGCATCAGGGCTAACTCTACTGTGTTGCCCAGCCAAGGTGCCGGGTGCACTCTCAAGAGTGCTGCAGCTGATGAGGGGCAGGACCACTTCTCCTTGGCCAGTAGGTGGCAAGGGGCAAAACCAGTTCTGCTCTCTGGTCCTCAGCCTGGCTCACTCATACCCATTTCAATCTCAGCACTTGGGAGGCAGAGGCAGGCTGATCTCTATGAGTTCGAGGCTAGCCTGGTCTACAGAGGGAGGTCCAAGACAGCCAAGGCTACACAGAGAAACCCTGTCTCAAAAATCAAAACCAGAAAAAAAAATTCTCTGCATTCATATCTCGAACACCCTGTCAGGATTCCCAGGAGCCCATTTCCTCTGTGACATACCCTCCGTACGTTTCTCACACACTGAAAGAGCTTCTCCCATCTCACTATAACTCCCTCTTTGACATACCTGCTAATGTATCTGATACATTTTAATTGTGCCTTGATTTATGCCTTTCTTTATTCTGCACAACTGTAACATTTTGTGAAACCACTTCGATGTTGGAACGTGAAATTTGAAGTAACCTAATTCTTTGTTTCTGGGTTATTGTCAGTCAAAAATAAATTTCCCCTTGTTCCCTTTAAGATGAGAGCCGTGGCTTTCGCATCGACATTATTAATGTTCAAATTACATGTATTTTCTAACTCTGCTTAAGTTTATAACCCCTTGGTACACACATTAAGAAGAACAAAAGCTTGGTTGGGTCTAGTGGGAATATTAATTATGAAATTATAACTGAGACAGTCTGTTCCTGTAATTCTCTAAAGCCTCTGCCTCCATCACCACCTCTGGGATTAACCCCACTGTTCTCCACAGGAAAGGTAAAGAGAACCTCTGACCTTTCTCCGTGGGAAAAATAAAGAGCTCCTATTTCCTTGATATTTAATACAGGACCCACATTTATGACAGAGTATTTCTTAGCAGAAATCCATTTTCTTAGCTAATTTCATCCAATTAATCACTTTTGAATTTCAGGGTCTTATGCCATATGTCTTAGTCCTTGAAATATACCATTTCCATACTGCTTGTTTATATTAAATATAATATATCATTTAATATATATTTATAATATATCATAAATATAAATATGCACTATTAAATGCTTTATATTAAATACTTTATATTTAATAGTGCATATTTATATTTATGATATATTATAAAAATATATTAAATGATATGTTATACTATAAATGATAAATATACTATATTTAATAGTGCATATTTATATTTATGATATATTATAAACTTATATAAGGCATTTTGAAGGGTAATTGTGTTACAGTTGAATATTAACAAATGATAACAGCTTGCTTCATCTTTTCTAGGCTTTTCAACAGAAATCAAATGTTGACTATAATCTTGTTCCCTTCTGTGTTTGTTCCTTTTTATGTCCCCTAGAAGCAACCAGTATCTTGTTTATATTTCCTGTGAACAGTCTTAAGATTTGACAGCTCACGTGTGTAGCCACTGTAGCACCTGCAGTTACCATGTAGGCTGGAGTTATTCTCCCCACCCCTGCACCTGTTTTTCAATGTGCATCTTTTTTCTTTTTAGCTGCTGACTTTGTTTCTTAAAGCTCGGCACTCTCCATGGGAAAGGAAGTTAAGATAAGCTGCTGGCCCCTGACCTGTCTTCTTCCTTCTTTCCCTCTGACCTTTTCCCATGACCCTCTCTCTACCCTCTTCACATATACATGTCAGCTTATGAATCTACTTTCTTTTTTCTTCCTTTATTCTTGGTATTCCAGTATTCAATTTAATTTCTGTTTTTTGTCTTAAGGATTAATAGAAGCTCATTTTTTTCTCTGCTATTACTCCAGAATACGTATAATCCTACTGAAAGTCAAAGAGGTGTTCCTTAAATACTTTCTTTCTCTTGTTTATTTTTCAGATTATAATGTAATTATAACATTTTCCTCATCTCTTTCCTCTCTCCAATTCTTTCTGTACACTCTATCCACTCTTCTCTAAAATATTGGTCCTCTTTCCCCACTGCTATTGCATGCATATATTTGTATAAGCATAAATATTCCTAAATATGACCTATTGAGTCCATATCATGTTACTGTGTGTTTTCACAATGGACAGTTTGAACTGGACAATCAGTCAGAGTACTCTACCCTGGGAAGCGCCACCTCTCCTGCTCCCAGCTTTACTCAGTTGCCTGTAAATCTTCATGGCTCCATGGGCTTTTCCTCACCCAGTGTAGCATGTTCATTGGTGTCATCCTTGTTCAGCTCATGCTTGATGTATAGCCTCCAAAGTTATCACGAGATACAATCTAACAGCAAGGTCCCTGATCCTTTGTACTTTCTAATGTTCGAAACATGCCCAATGGAAGAGGCAGAACTCTAACTTAGAGAATATGAAATCTCATTGTATTTGGAAGGAGTTGCCTATAATTCACATGTTTGCTGTTTAACTGTGGTGATAAATGCATTTACCACTAGGTTAATAGTAGTCTTTCACAAAATCAATTTTCCCAGTAAAATTCCATCTATCTTTCTGGATATTGCTTCCAGTTTTTTGTTTTTTTTTGTGTGTGTTTTTTATCTATAACAACATTACATTTCTCTTTAAATTATCCACAGCAAAGATTACTGCTAGCAGGCCTTTTCATTCTTCCCAGTTTATTTTTTTCCTACTGTGTGCAAGCTGTAGTGAGTGAAGATGAATTTGAAAATTTCAGGGCCATACCGAATGACTATGGCAGATATTCAAGGCTTATAGAAACTTAAAGTCTTTACAGTGCTAGATACTTATTCAAATACTTCTAGAGAAGACATTTTCTGCTAAACATTTAGCATATGTTTCTTTCTTGTTGTTGTTCATGCTGGTTGTAATTCTAATTTTTATACTTGATATTTATTCTTATTGTATATAGTTTTATATTGTGCTTAGAACTCTTCTATTTAGACAAAAGGGGTAGGTGCTTTGGGAACTCCTTCAGCCAATAACCTTTAAGATGCCCACTTTTGGCATGGTCTTATGTACTATCAATGCAGACATAAAGCATGTGCGGGCCCCTTTGCTCCTGGATTTAGTTCCAGTTCCCAGTGCATGCAAAGGACTGCAAATCAGTACTCTGTGAGTTTACCCCCTACTAAATAAACTTTTGTTATATGTAGGAAGGAGGACGCTTGTTTGTCCCAGCCACTGAAAACTGAAATAATCACACAGAAACCATATTAATAAAATCACTGCTTGGCCTATTAGCTTTAGCTTTTTATTGGCTGACTCTTACATATTAATTTATCCCATTTCTATTAATCTGTGTATCGCCATGTGGCTGTGGCTTTCTGGCTAAAGTTCCATCTGGCTCCAGTGGGGCTACCTGGCTTCTTTCTGACTCTGCCTCCTTTCTCCCAGCATTCTGTTTAGTTTTCCCCGCCTAGCTCTGTTCCCCTGTAGCTCTGCTATAGGCCCAAAGCAGTTCCTTTATTCATTCATGGTTATCACGTTATCACAGTATATAGATGGGAATCCCACATCAGCTATACTCCGTTCTGGGTTAGTGTGGAACTCTTTTGTATGGTAACAGTTGATGCTATTCAAATACTATTGGGAGACATGGGTGGCAAAGGAAGGGGGGAAGGAATGGTCATCGTGAGCACATGGGAGGAACTGCTGTCTTGTAGGTGATGGATCTTGAGAACGTCGATCATTTTCTGTTGGTGTAGTTAACGGGGGGGGGAAAGTTGGGGATGAAGGGGAAGGGTCTAGAGACAGATCTTACTGGTTTTGTATGATAGTAGTTACCTTCCAGTTCCCCAGCAGAGATGTATCTTTACCAGACATTCCCCAACCAACGCTTGTGCTCCTAGATCCAAATAGACATAAAGGAGCTATAGGAGTGGAGCTGCCAAAAACCTTCATTCTCTGGGACCAGAATCTCTGCGGCTTCCTTGAAACACTCGTGGGCGGTGTCCTAGCCTAAGATAATTGTTTTTTTCTCGTGTCAGTATATATTCTTAAATGCAATTGCAACCTTTAGCTATCCTTTTTCCCTGTATTTCTTTTTTTTCCTGTCTAAAACCTGAAAATTTCATAATTGGGACCACCATCACATTCTTCTGATGGTTAAAAATGACATACTGTAACACCCAGAGTAAGCATGTTAAGGAAATAACCCCTTTGTCCTCATATAGTCCTTACCAGCAGGTGTAGTAGAAGAGAAAATTTATTAATTCTTTGAGAGCTACCCATTTTTCATACAGTGTGTTGGGTGATTCTTTCCCATCTGACATTGCTCTGGCTTCTCTTTAAGCCTATGCCTAGTCTATTTTCCTCCCTCATACACTATTACCAAGATGTTTAAGCCAAGTTGATAGATGGTATAAGAGCAAATTGATTAAAATGGGCAGAGAATAAAGGTACATTTAGGTGTTTATTAGCCAGTATTTATTTTATTTTTTGAGACAGGTTTTATGTAAGTCAGATTGACTTCAAATTCATTATACAGTTGAGGCCAGCCTTGAACTCCTGATTCTCTTGCTTTGCATCCCAGGGGTTTGGATTCCATGTAAACTACTGTGCACAACTTTTGTTAGATATTTAGTAATAGTTAACAATTTAAATTTATAGTACTATAATCTTGTATGTTGGGGCTTCATTCTCATTTAGTTGCATGTTATCTGTATGTTTTATCTGTGAATGTTTAATTTTTACCAAGAAATATTCTTTGAGGAAATGTTTTGTTCACGGCAAGTTTTTCTCTTTGCATTGCCACTGATGCACTCTTCCGGAGAGCCACAGCAGCCTCTCCAGGGCCGACAATGACTCCCTTTGCTTTCCCTCAGTGACACAAATGAGGTTGACATTCCACCCAACACACGGGTGGGCACCAAGCGCTACATGCCTCCAGAAGTGCTGGATGAAAGCTTGAACAGAAATCATTTCCAGTCTTACATCATGGCTGACATGTACAGTTTTGGGCTCATCCTCTGGGAGATTGCGAGGAGATGTGTTTCTGGAGGTAAGAAAGAAACATCTTTGAAAAGTCACTACCCCTGGGAGAAGTTTACAAAACCTTTCTGATCTGAAAGGATTAAAGTTGGTGTAGTGCATAGTCTCAGATTTTCTTTCCCTTTCCCCTTTATTCCTGTTGATGCATCACAAACCTCTCAGGGAATATCTATTAGAGCCATCTTTGAGTGGCTGTCTCCTACCCTACACTGACCAGTGAATGTACTGTTCTAGACTCACTGTCAGCTTTCCCTGGCTTGTCAACATCACCCTCTGCTTCTCTTTCTGCCATTTCACTTCTCTCTTAGACTTTCGCCAGCAGTTACTCCAGCAAGTCTACACCCTCTCCTACCCTGTTCAGCTTCTCTTTGCCTACGTGCTGGACCTCATTCCCAACCCCACTGCTGCATTCTCTGTACTTCCTCTGCTGAGATAGCCCAGAGACATTGGGGAGTGTGACACCCATTCCTGAATATTATTTTTTTGTCAAAAGGAAAGGAAAGGACAATATTGTTATTGTTCATGATAATTTTCCCACATTATAAGAATTCCTAAAAAGACCAGTTTCTTGACATGAGTTCTGGGAACCAAACTCTGGTCCTCTGAAAAGGCAGCAAGTTCTCTTAACCATTGATCCATCTCTTCAGTCCCTGGTTTTGTCTGTGTAGTTTGTATACCTACCTTACCATCCATCATTCCATCTATGTAATGCGTTAAGCAGATACAGTCTTCACCCACAAGATGTTTTTAGGTCAGTGTCTCTAGAGTTGGAAAGTGCTCAGATGAAGTGATGTCTCCTCTGAGTTGGGTCCAGTCTTTCATTACCCTGTGTGCTGAGATTACGATGAATCAAATAGAAGAATAAGAAACATAGATGTAATGTGATAATACCATGTACTCACAGCAAGTGTTCGCAGGTGACAAACAGGCAAGTTTGATTGCTTGGAAAAACGTTTTGAATCTTTGGGTCCCTTATGTTGTGTATGAGTTTGAATTTACAAAAAAAGAATATAACATATACCTCAAATTTTGTCTGAATAAATCCCTAGTGAAATTTATTATTGTTATTTGTTTTCTGAGACAGAATCTCACTGTGTAGTCTAGGTTGGCATGGCACTCCTTATGGAGTCAAGGCTGAGCTGGCACTTTCTCTGTAGTCCTGCCTACCTTTGAGCTCAGACCTGTAAACTCTCTGTCTCAGGTTCCCTAGGACTGATAGGTATATGCTGTCATCCTAATGAATTTAATGCTGTGGCAGATAATCTTAGACCTCATTGGTTTCATTCTGTTCCAGTAAACAGTGGTAGTATTTCTACCAAAAGTGACTTAGGAACAAATCTGGGAGGTTTTTCAGGAACCCTCTCCATCATTAGAGGACAGGGGTTATTTAGAATTACCATGAAGATAAAGTTGAAAAAGAACATGTTAAAATAGCCTACCTTCTTAAAGGACAGAGCAAAAAATTTTTAAAAAGTAAAATTAGACATTAGACAGGATGAGATAAATAAGAGAAAATTTAAGAAGAAAATGAAAATCAATAAGTTTCAAACCTGAGATGAATCATGGATGCTATTTTTGGATATACAAGTTTTCAATATTGAGTGTGCAAAACTGCTTATGATTAAACACAAATAAATGAATCTGACATTTGTTTTAACTAAGATACTCTTCCAAACTTATGATGTTCTTGTATGCCAGTAATAGAAGCAGTTACATGTGACATGGCATTTATTCAAGATGTCTCTTCCAAGTTTACATTGAGGCTTAATATGGACTTAAAAATATAACTTTTTTTCATGCAAATTGTAGATACTTGCTTCACTCAACTTTTGGAAGTTAGCTGTTGGCTTGGGGGCAGGCTTGAGGACCTATGATAATATGTATCGGTATCATTGGGTTTCCTATTGTTTTTTGGCAACTTAAATTATCATTTGGGTGTTTTTAAAGATTTACTTTATTGTTAACCTGAGCCTGTTTTTTTTTTTATAAATTGAGGACAGTTCTGTTAGGCATATTTTTACCAGTTAATAGGAAATGATATTAACAACAACAACAACAACAACAAAACCATGTCTTTAGGTATAGTAGAAGAATACCAACTTCCCTACCATGACCTGGTGCCCAGTGACCCTTCTTATGAGGACATGAGAGAAATTGTGAGCATTAAGAAATTACGACCTTCATTTCCCAATCGGTGGAGTAGCGATGAGGTAAGGCCAGGCTTGGGGGAAGGTATGGCTGATGTCTAAATGCACTTCTGTTTTGTGAAAATTCTTTTTTTCTCTTTCCTTTTTTATTTATTCTATGTCTCATTTACATCATATATCTTTATCACTTTCCTTTCCTTATCCTTTTGCTTCCTCCCCCTGCCTCTGAAACCCCCACCCCAAATAAAACAAAATGTAAAAGAAAGGAAAAAGAAAAAGGGGGGATTAAAAATCTCATGTAAGCTGCAGTGTGGACAGTGAGTCACACAGTAAACCTCTTTGTATATCTTTAGTTGCAAGTGTTCATTGCAAAGAGTCATTGGTCTGGTTTGAGTGGCCTCTGGTTTCTATTGCACTATCGATGCTGGGAACTCACTGGGACTCTTCTTGGATATCCTGTTGTTGCCCTGTGTTGTGGAGATCCTGCAGCTTTGGGTCTGCAGGTCAGGTTCCTTTGTGTGCCCCAGCAGATCACAGACGGAATGGTTGCTGGGGTGGTTAAGTGATAGCTGGACCTGGGCTGCTGTAGGGTAGGTCTACCTGCTAGTTCTTTCCTATCCTCATCACCAGAGTGAGCACTCCAGCATTGTCCAGGCTAATTCACCCCCTGCAGAATCCTACACCATCAGGACCAGTTCTATTGTGTTGTCCCTATGAGATGCAGGGGCCACTCTCCAAGGTGCTAGCTACAGCGGGTGAGGGTCAGGGACAGTTCTGCTTTTATAACCATGGCATACTCCTCTACCTGTCTCAGGTATTGATGAGCGAGGGTTGGGGGAGCATCTCTTCTCTGCCCATGCTGCCACATGTCAGATGAATAATGGGGACAGTTCTCCTTTGCTTGCAACCTCAGGGCTGGGTCACCCTTACCTCCAGCTACCTGACCAGCTGTGCTGACTCTGCTGTCTAGGTGAGGAGCAGGGCCTGATTTCCTAACTGTTGCAGGTGGTAAGGGGGAGGGTCAGCTCTCTCATCTGTTGCAGGTGGTAAGGGGTAAGGGTAAGGGGGCATCTCTCCCCCACCCACACTGCCATATGACAGCTGAGTAGTGGGGAAGCTCTCCAATACTTACAACTTCGGGGCTGGCTCACCTGCACCTCGGCCAGCAGGGTTAGCTCTATTATGTTAACCCAGGGAGGTGCAAGGCCCACTTTCCCTAGAGTTGCATGGGACAGCTTTCCTACTTTTGTGAGCTCAGGGTCAGTTCTTCCCTCTGTCTCAGGTGTTAATAGGTGGGGCCTGGGGTGGAGAGGTGGAAAGAAGGAACTCTCCCCCCTCCCGCCCATGCCACCATAGGACAGATGGGTAATGGGTACAAAACAAGAGAATTTTTTTTTGAAATTGAAGTATAATTTCATTGTTTTCACCTTCTCTTTCATCCTCCAACTCTCCCCATGTACCCCATTGCTCTCTTTCAAATTCACAGCCTCCATTTCTTTAATTATGGTTTTGCACACATACACACACGTGAATGTATATATGTATTCCTAACCATATAAATACAACCTGCTTAGGGTATATAAAGTACTTGGATGTATATGATTTTAGCACTGACCATGATGAGAGCTGGAAAAATACTCTTTCTCAGGGAAGAGCTCCTAAATTGATTGTTCAATAGAGTGTGTTTGTGTGTGTGTGTGTGTATTAAATTGAATCCTGAGAGGCTATTTGAGCTAATCTGCTTACTGCCTGGGTTTCAATGTGAATCCCACATATGCGTAGAAGACTCTGCTAGGCTTGGATTAAGTGAGTGGACAAGACCTGGGCTCTGCCCTTGTTTTCTGCTTCAGTGTCTCTCCGCTCACCTTTCTGCCTTTGCTTACCCACAACTGAGTGCCTGGCATGTTGGAAAATTCAAAACTCTTATCAAACTTGTACTGAAAGGTGCGTAGAGCACGGTTCATAAAGTGTCCATGTAAATTCACTTAAAATAATTGGTTCCTTGCATTGCTACTTAGTATATGCTTTCTAATAAAATGTGCAGAGAGCATCATGGGATGCTGGAATTATTGTCTTCTGAAGGAGACTGTGGGTACTGGCATCATTTGAAAGCTCTTCACTGCTGATTTCTAATGAAGGGAAATTGTTCCTTGCAGTAAGAACAATTGATAGACCACAGGCAAATCCAGGAGTAAGTTTTAGCAAAGCTATGCATTGGTCATTAATCTTGCTAAGTGCTACAGCATTGTGCGACCATTAGAGCAGACTGTGGTGATGTAGGAATAGCTGTGTTTATTTGAGCAGTACAGAATTAGATAAAATATTGAAACATATTATGTGTTGTAAACAATCTGGGACTATGGTGTAGAATTCAGACTTACTGGGTATCACGTTTGCTTAATATTGTCTTTAGTGTCATCCTTCCATATCCTCAGATTTACTGGGTATCATATCTGCTTAATACTGTCTTTGGAGTTATCGTTCTATATCCATAAAGCTTCTTGTCACAGAGAGATATGAGAATCTGTGTGAATCATGATCCTTTCACACACACAAAAAAAGAGTTTGAGGGAAATTTTGTGCTCGTATTTTCCTAGTACCTTAAAAATATATTCGGACTTCATGAACACCAACTAAAAGCCAAATATTGAGTGTGTTATTGAGAGTACATTCTTCTGACATCATGCAAATGTCCCTTTCTCCTTCAGTGTCTCAGGCAGATGGGGAAGCTTATGACAGAGTGCTGGGCCCACAGCCCTGCCTCCAGGCTGACAGCTTTGCGAGTTAAGAAGACACTTGCCAAAATGTCAGAGTCCCAGGACATTAAGCTCTGACGTTGGATACTTGTGGACCGAGCAGGAGATTTTCCAGAATCATCCGTAGTCCAAGCCTTGAACATTGTTCTACTGCCCAGTGGGTTCAGACCTCCCTTCTCAGAGAGCAAGTTGGAGAGACATAGAAGGCCCCAGAGACACAGATGGCTTTCTGAGGAGGGGAAACCATTCGGGTAACTCGTTCAAGACATGATTCATATTGCTTTCTAAGAAAGCCCTGTATTTTGTGATTGCCATTTTTTTAAGAAAAGATACTTTAATTTTACCATACTAAAACAAATATTGTAGATGATTTCAGGTTTATAAAACTCTAGTTTAAATAATAACAAAATTTCTTTCCAGAAAATTTCCTAGAAGTCAAAATGTTTTCCATTGGCAAAATACTCTTGCACTCTACAAACCCAATCAGTCTGAGGGTATAAATGATAATTCAAACTCCCTGCTTCATCGCCCCAACCACCTCAGACTGGGCCAGCCCTGCTGTGGGCTGCCAGGGCAGTGTGAATGTACATGCATGCAAGTCCCACCTGCCTGGGGCCACAGCTTGGAATCCTGCAGGTGGATCTCTTGCAGCTTCAGCCAGCGTGGAACAAATGAAGGGTTTCTGTCACTAATAGAAGTATGTATTGGTGGGTGTTCTTCAGAACCCTGCCTGTTTCTGGTTGTATTGGTCAGATCTTTCAGGTAGAGCCTCTCCTTGTCATTAAAAAGAAGCCAAACCTTCCTCTTCTGCAGAGCATGGGCAGGGGCATGCTTTTGTTCGCATCCATCAGAAGATCAACTCAAGTGTGGTAGAGATAAAGTACTTGAAACTAGAAATGCTTTGCTTTTGTGTTACATGAAAAACATGCCAGTAAGGCAGGGCAGAAGTTGAAGGTGTAGACAGATGGCTTGTTCCTTATACATGCGTAAGAGCCCATCACAGAAACACAGGGAAGAGGTTCACACATCCTAGTTTGTGTAGATACAGATGGTTTTATGTTGTTGTTTTTTCTAAACCTCATATTTAAGAGGCAGAAAGGAATCACCTGTGAGGTTAATGCCACTAAACTTCAATTTAGAAATAAAGCTTCAGGTGGTTGAGCAGAGGGACATTAACGAAGGTCATCAAACATGGCTGCTGTGGTTTATTCTAGAATAGATATGGATCTGGTATGGACCTCTTAAGTGATTATTTCACACCTTATGTATGCCTCCTTCATTCTAATGTGAATTTCACTATTAACTTATTCTGTTTATCCATCATGGCATATGTACAAAACATCTTCTGATTCATTTCTGTGCAGTTTAACTTTTGATTATATGAGCTAAATCATTGATAAGCCAATATTCCTTAGAAACAGGACCAGAGTAAAGTGGAAATTGCCACATGACCCTTGCGACTTTATCCAGTTATTTCCTTGCTGTGTTTCTTCCTTAATGATTGGAAATTACTTACTGGTTATTAAGGAATGTTGAAGTTCTTTGCCTTACAAAATGACATTCCTTCCAGAATAGTCCAGGGGGCAGTGTTTTCTTACACATATCACCATCAGGTGCTTGAAAGATTCCTAAACAACTTTAGGAAAAATTGTCAATGGCATGAGAAATGAGGAAATGTTTCACTCTCTTCTGGAGTAGACCTTCAGCTGGTAGGCTGTTCATCTGGAAAAGATCCTGGAGCTACAGTGTCTTTGAGCAGTACTCGGAGTTTGGGAAAACCGTAGAGGGGGTCTCCCCTTCTGTTCTAATTCACTGCCTGGTGTTCAGACCCCTGTTTTGTTTTCCACTAAGAAAGTAGAACTTCTCAGTTCTCGAATTTGAAAAAATAAAAACGTGTTGTTAATTTAATAGTAATTAGATTTTGTTTTTACTGAGGCCAGTAGAAGCTGAGTCTCTGAGGAGTCATTTCTCTGTTAAACTATATCTGCTACAGATGGCTTCCCCTTACATTTGTAAATTTAGTGTGGCAGTCATCTGAGACTGGGAGAAAGAAGCCTAAGTGCCTAGACAGGTTCATCTACAAACACCTAAGTAAGCATTCTGCTAGTTAACTGGGTATGTTTGGATTTTTTTTTTCGCCCTCGGTTTTCCTTGGGTATAAGTGAGGTTGTGGGGACCTCTTAGGTCAAGCTATGGTTTCTCATCAGTAGATTTTCAAACATGGTTATCTTCAAATCAGAATGTTTGTGGTGAGGCTGTTGGTGATGTAAAGCTGACTAGATTTCTAGGGTTCCAGGGAAGAATGGGGAGAAATTCAAGAGTGCCCAGATTTCATCCACATTATTCATTTCGTTGCTTTGGGAAAAAATCAACAACTTACTTTCTAATTATTACCCTTATTTATTCAGGATGAAAATCTTGAAATTACTGAATACTTTAAAAGATCCATTCAATTCTTACCAATTTTCAATGAAATAAGGATTTATAATTTATTTATGGATATAATTTCTGTCTTATGAAAATACACTTCCAAATCTGAATTTTGGTTAAGGACTACCTGTTCACTTCCCAATAATCTGTGATAACTTTTAAACTTCTAGCATATCAGAAATGAAAGTTATTTATCTTTTGCTTTGGCTTCTTGCAAATCAGTAATATAATTGACTGCTGCTTACCTTTGAGACTCTTTCAAAGAGTAAGGTTTCCTTCTAATTCCTCTCCCCCAAAGGAATCCTAAATTATTGTTAGGTAAGCTTTGTATGTTCAAGTTTATGATTAATGTATTGTGTATATATTATATAAATATAGATATATATGTAAATATGTTCATTCTGGAGTCTGGCACAACTCTAGTATGTAGATTAGAGAGTAAAATATTATGGATGATAAAGTCCTAAATGAAGCATAGTATTTATTTATGAAAGCATGTACATTGTTAATCACAAATGAAGAGCAGTAAGCACTATGTCTGACCTCTTGGACAGCTTTCCCTGAAGTCACTACTGACCATTCTTTATATTCCTCAAACAGAAAGCTTCTTAGATGACATGCTGGGGTTTTATTTACAGGGAATTCTTTGACACATTTCAATTGCTGTGGACCTAAGGATAACAAGTACTTAACAATGACTTGACTTTAATGTTCCAACAGTCATGGATATTCATCAGGAATTTTAGATTGTTCACCTGTTCTCATACTTTATTGTGCATGGAAAGGCAGTGAGGAAAATATTTTTTTTAAAAAAAAAATTGAATATGGTTTGGTGGTTATACCACCTCTGAATCCCCCAGTCCCATAAATGGTGGAAATGAAAGGGCCTGCACCAAAACTAATGCAATCTAACAATTATAACTAATTGTTACCCAAACTAATGCCATATTTTCAAAGAGAAAAGGTGGCCATATGTGGGGGATATTTTATTCTGTCTGTTCCAAAAGAAGACTCATTTGTGTTCTTTAGGGGGAACCAGTGCCTTATGGAATTTGTATATACTGTAAAGATTCAGGGTTAGGGGACAAACAATTGTATTTGTTACAAATTGTGTATGACCTGTTTTCATATTTCCTTCAATAAATGGTGTCATTTTCCCCATAGAAGAATTACGATTGTTATCTTATAGGTGTGTCTTTTCTTTGCCTTTGAAATGACCTCCTGACAGCAAGTGGGAAAGTTTCAGTGAAGAAGTCAGAGCATATGTGCACTGTGCTCAGGAGGGCAAGGGGACCAGTGCCTTCCACTTTCTCTGTTTAGGAAACACAGCCATCTGGTGAGGAGTTGGAGGTTCGAGAGAAATTGAAGAAAGTCTAAAATTTCACTGTGGAAAATGACAGCTTCCCAAGGAAAGAGCCAGTTGGCTGTGGGTAATGCCGAGGACCAGTAGAGGTTGTTAATACTAAATGTGGGGCAGTGGATCCCAGAGATGCATGAGGACCAAAGCTCACTCTTACGTCAGTGCTGTGATGATAGGGTACAGTCTGAACTTCTGAAGTACATTTCTTCCCCTTGAAGTTGAGACCAACAGCAACACTTCAGCATAGAGTATTTCTGAAGATGAAATAAAGTGTGTGCTCAGCCTATGGTAAGTAAGCACCCAGCTATCTATCAGTTCTTAGTACAGGCTCACTGCACACCTAGTTTTTATTGCTTGTGATTTTTTAAAACAAATCTCATTCCATATATAGGTACAGAGACAACATCTTAGGGTTTAATCAGTGTGCCAAGGAAAAGAAGAATTATAATCAAAGGGCTGTGTATCATGGGCCTCCAGAGAAGAGCATAAAAGACAGTTACTAAAGAGAAAGAAACTGCATCTGACTGAGCTTGTGTAACATGTTAGTGGTTCCTGAGAAGGGGTAGGATTAAAATCCAGATTTTGCAGAGCAAGAATGAAGACAGGTAGACGTGTCAGCTGAGGTGGTAGGCTCAAATTCATGGACGTGATGTGATTATTGGTGGTGAAAGCCCAGAGGCTATACTTTTAGATTTGTTCTTGTGGATTTAGAAATCATCAGGATAGTGGCCGCTTCAAGAAGAGATAAAATTCTCCTAGGGCTGTAAGATAATGAGTAGGAAGCCAATGGGAAAAATGATTAGATCTAGAGATGGACTTGAAGGACATAAGGATCTGAAGGGCAAGACGTTATGACAGTAAGGCAGCTTCAGAAAGGCGTGAGACTGGCTTTTTCTGTATGGGAATGAGACTCCTGTTTTTGACTCAAAAGCACCATCATGGAAGCAGAAAGCCCTCTGCAAAGGGAGAAGCCAACGTTGCTCTTTCATTAAGTGTGAGAGGAAGAGAGGATGGGAGGCTTGTTTCTGAGGGCATCCTATTGAGATTGGAAAGAGAGAGGAAGAGAGATAGGACTGTTTGGGTTGGACAGTAAGAAAGGTTCATGACTTAGTATCCAGGGATCAAGAGGCCTCAGGTTTGTTTGGCATTTTAGTCTACTGCAGTTATGCCAAGAGAGTATACCCCAACATTTGGGGTTCAGATTAAGTTAGCTTTATTCCCTCAATTTTACTTTCATGGTTCTTCAGAAATATGTAATCTGTGAGCCCTGGTATTTTTACCTTGAGATAAAAATGATCCCTGGGGTCTCTTATTAAAAAATAAGGTGAATATATAAAGTACATAGCTGATCATGATTGGGGCATTGTAGTTGGTCATCAGTCCAACCTCTTCTCTGACAGTTTTGGTGGATGTACAGCTAACAACAGTTCAGAGCCTGAGGAGGCTTGCTTTGGGAACCCACCCTTCTTATCCTCCGACTTCTACATGCTGTGGTTCAAGCCAAGCACATCACAGTACTCAAAGGCAAGTATCAAAACTGGGCTGAGTAAAATGGGGTTCTTCTTTTTCTGTGGGTTACTTTATATGTGGCAGGTCTGGTTTCTCATCTGAAATAGCAGCAAAGTACAGAAGCTCCCTCATTCAAAAGAACTATCTGGGCTATGCCATTCCTCCTCAAACTTCTGATATTTACCCAGTCAGAGGATCTCAGGGCCTGAGAAAGATTCTTTACCTCAGTGTCATTGACACTGAGGATGGATTCAGAGCCAGGTCAATCTCAGGACTCTAATGACCTCATCGGCAGGGAATGAGGGCTCACAGGTTTGACCTTGATAAACATTTGCATATTCTCCAAACTATCGCAGCACTGTCAGGGCAGCTTCCAGCTACTGAAGCTCAAAGGAGGGGCAGAGGCTGAACTGTATTATGAGACATGTGTTGTATTTTCCTGTGACTAACTGCTTTTATTTGCTTCTTAATCAAATTCTCATTCTTTTATCCACAGATATCCCATTGAGTTTGTGCAAGGCCCCTTTACAGGTTTTCATTACTTCTTTATCCCTTGAACAAATACAAGAGTTTGTCACCATTGTGTAGCTCCTGGAGGTTAACATTCTCTTCTCTAGCAAAGTGGCTTACCTTTATCCGCTAGCCAGGAGAGGAGAAAAGGGCAAGGGGTAGATGGCAGTCAATCTATTGTACTTCTCCAAATCAGTCTATCACTGAGGAATGAGCCGACTCTGCTCTTCCTCCTCAGAGGCTTAGCTGTTTTTCACCTCAAACCTGCAAACTTTCTACTTTCTCATTGGAGTAACAGGGGTCCTGTGCTATATTCTGGGATTCACGATAGCTCAGTGCTGGGCCATGCAGTTTGCCTTTGCTTTCCTGTTATAGCTATTTAC
Organism: Ellobius talpinus; assembly: GCA_001685095.1. Lineage (NCBI taxonomy): Eukaryota > Metazoa > Chordata > Mammalia > Rodentia > Cricetidae > Ellobius > Ellobius talpinus. The sequence continues at coordinate 57,466 of LOJH01000038.1, read as the reverse complement.
AAACTCCACTCTCAAGTGGATCTTTGAGTGTGGATCCTGACCATTTTTATAATCTGCTCCAGAAAATATTGATGCAGGTGCTGGAAGATGCTAGCTGTATTAACTGCTTGCTGCCATTGGCTGCAAGTTTTCTCACACTCTGTTCAAGCTGCACTCAGACCAAGGAAACCAGAGTCTCTAAAGGTGGGTTGGAGGCATTGGCCCAGAGATTGCAATGTGTAATGGTACCGGAGAAGGGTCCTTTTAGAACTTTGTAAAGGAGCAAGGTTATGACTCTCATTAAAACAGGAACCAAGGTATTTCAACTTACTTAAAAAAATCCATGATAATTCCCGACATGAAGTATTTCCATGTTATGAAGAATCAGAGCAGGCATTCCTGTTGCTTATAAATATAATTTATTACCTGTTTAAAAATTCTTTCTTACATTTTGTACACGTTGGCTGACAGAATAAATGCAGGCAATTTACAAACCAAGGGGACTGCAGGAAAACTGGGTGAGGCAACTGGGGAGAGAAAAGAGGCACACCCAACGCTGGTATCCCTCTCCTCCACCACAGCAAGGCAATGAGCGGAATGCTGGAGAGCACTCCTTTGCCACCAGGGGTCATTAGAAAAGGAATTGCATAGAAGATACAGCAAGACAGAATTCTATAACAAAGAAGTGATCCATATCTGAGAAGCCAAGGTTGTGTTGTTTTTGCTAAAAAAAGAAAAACAGACAAAGCATAAATTTTTAACCTGATACTTATGAAGCTGAGCTGGTTGAAAGAAGACAGTACAAGGGTGACCCAGCCTCTCTTTAGCAGAGAGCTGGGGATTGTTTTCTGATGAATATTGGTTTTCATCTTTAGAACAAAGAGGAAGGTTACTTGTTCCCTCCAGCTCAACATTAAGCTCAATACATACAACACTGTGATACCCAACACACACACACAATGCACACACACAGTGATGATATTCCCTGCAACTTGGCTAAACACATTGACTGGAGGTTGAGGGCATTGCTACCCATCGTAGGTCTAGGAAAAAGTGAAAGAAGGCATACAAGTCCTATGTTCAGCTGGCTCCTCTTTCTTTTCCAAGATCTGAAGGAAAATATGAAAGTCCATATGTATATAGTTACAGGTCCTATTAATGACTGCAGAAACACAAAACCGGCAAAGGCATTTCCTACTGGCTGTGGATTTCTTGTTTTATATGCTGTCTTAAAACTGGTTTAACATACAACTCATCATGATGCTTTGATGTTGCGGCTTCATAGTGCTGAGTGAAGATCAAAGGCCAAGAGCTCATCACCCTTAGGCTGCTGATCAGTACAACCAGCCCACAGTCACCACTGCTGCGTGTCACCAGGCTCCATGGCATTAGGCCTTTGATATAGAAAGATGACACATGGTTTAGGCTAATGTAAAATGGCCCAACAGTACTGTTGCGGGCAGTTTATGATTCTGCCATAGCACGAATTCTCAAATCATATATAAAAAGCTGGTGCACCATAGCAAATAGCATGGCTGGTGGACAGTTGATTGTATTTCATACACTCCCTGGTTTTCCATTGAACAACTAGTGGTTTGGGCCATGACTGTCCGGATATATGGCAAGGACTTCCAGTTGAGGATTCTGTATGGTCTTGGGACAGATCCCTTTAGTATATATAGTTGAATATATTGAAGAATTGCGGGTAGCGTCTCATTGGGTTTGCCTGCTTTTATGTTTATGGAGTGTTTGTCCTGAGGATACTTCCCCAACCACACATAAGGAGGCCTCTGACAGTTGAAGGAGCCCATTAATATCCCACCACAGCTCAATAAAGAAAGCAGTCAAGCCCAATGAACTTTCTGAAGACTATGGCAGTAAGTTTTCAAAAACAAGGGTGATGGCCAATAATACCAAAGGATCCATAGCTGCATTGTTAGTCTGAAGAGATACTCCACCCAGGCACATGCAGGCCATCTCCACTCTTACAAAGCAGTGAGCCCGGCTGTCAGCTTTTTGGAAACATTTATGACTTCATGTGGCTTATTTATCCTTTATGAACATGAACTTAACCAATTAGTATTGGTTATGATGTGTCTATTCCCCATAGTCTAAATTCCATCAAAAAAATTGCTGGGGAACTGTCAAGGTTATCAGTATGAGCAGAGGTGACATAAATGCATCTCTCGGGGGCAGAGAAACACCATTTCATTGCACAGAAGGGAAGTTAGAAGGTTTTCAGTAAATGTCAGCTCAGTATGTTTTAAAAATACAAAAAACAATAGAAAACCAAAGAATAAGATAGTTGGTCCCACGAGGCACTCAGAAGGCAAAACCAGTTTTATTAACGAGATAATAATAAAAATAGTTTTCCTTTTGGATCTATAAAATAAGATGCTCATTGGCCATTGTCATCTTTACAAATGACTGGTTGGAACAGTGATGTTCTCGAAGATTTGCCAAGCTATTCAAAAAAGGCGTCTCAAGCCTAATTCCACCCCCATCATGTTTCTGCCACTGGCCTTGGATTTACACCGACATTGCCTTCTAAATGGATTGCCTGTCCGGAGCGATTGCTCAGGTCAAATTTGTGTTCATCTTGAAGACTTGGAACAAGTTAACCTTTTCTATTTTCATCACATACTCTCCAACATCCTTCTTGGGTTCTACATTGATTAGCCCCAGAGCATGGGCTGTGTGGATGTATGGATTCAGGGACAGGACATTGTCCTTGTAAGTCCCCTTCATCCTGTGACTGTGGAGGTGTGAGTGGCCCAAGAGCACAGCTGCCGGGTCCTCAACAGAGACACGTCAACATGTAAGACAAGAGCCTGCCTGCTTTTCTCCGAAAATGACGTGTCCAGATCCCACCCTCCATATGTTCCCTTTTCATTTTTAGAAAAAAAAATGTCTTTAAAACCATTGGATGTCTAGAATCTGGACTCTAGAAATCTAGAGGGCCCTAAATGTAGTCATTGTGACTTTTCCTTAAAAAGTCTCTACTCTTTTATAGTGGAATGATTAAAAACTATAGAATCATAGTATATATGAAAATAGCTAATAATACAGTTTGATCCTGGACCTGTCATCCCCCAAAGTATCCTTTCCTTAAAGAGATTAATTTGCTCAGGTGACAATGGATTCTTTGGATAGCAGAGGTAATGTGTCTGCTTTGAAGATGTGTGGCTGTGAGTTCCTTGACCCATGCTTGTAATCACCATGTTCACGGCTATCAAGTCAATTGGAATTAATGTCATGAGTAGAAAAATATGAGAATATGGATGCCTCTAATGTTACATTCCTGATCTCAGAAGATCAGCATGATCTGAAGATCATTCTTCTTGATCAACAGCCACAATTTCCCTTTCCATAGACACAGCATTCTACAAGTACAAAGATTTTTAAAGCAGGTGCAATGGTAGATGCTTAAAGGAGAACCTATGAAAATAGTATCATGGATTTGAGGCTATCCTGGGATGTGTACCGAGAATATATCTCAAAATAGTAAATCAACAAAACACCCAAGGAAATGCCATGTGTTTGAGTATGTGTGTGTAGCTGTGGGGTGGGGACATCTCCTCAATGAATACAGTTTATGTTTCTAAAAGTTAGTATTTTGGCAGCCTGGTCTACAAGAGCGAGTTCCAGGACAGGCTCCAAAGCTACAGAGAAACCCTGCCTCCAAAAACAAAAACAGACAAATAAAAGTTAGTATTTTGGAATTAAAAGATTTTAAATATGCAAAGCTCAATGGGATTCATAAATAAAAAAGAATGTTCAAAAACTCATAGATTTTGTATAAAGTTACAGGAAAGTAACTTAAGATGTGTATGAGCAAGTAGATGATGTACTGTACTCATAAAATTTTGAAATGGGTGACTTAACTGAATGGATAGTGAAAAAGAAGTTTTACACTTGAAAGGGAAATTTCCCTATGTCTATTTGTCACGAATCTTTTGCCAAACTCAAGTTACTCTCTGTTAACTAGTATGCTGTATGTTAAACTTGAGTAACTATGTTGTGGGCCACTAGATGGCACCATACACAAAAGATTAGTTTTCCTACCCACCATTCATCATGCACAGCTTTCCTCAAGGCTGTGTGGAAGCCGGGCATGCCATAGAGGTGATGATGATGTTCCTTATGAGGTGAACCTTGTGTGCCGGAGAGCAGTGATCTGACAACTGTTACTTTCCTCCAAGGGAAAATAGTGTACATATTTGATGTGGTATTTTCTAGTTTGGAAACTGCCACTCACATGATAGAAAGTAGTGTTATAACAAATGAGTACCTCATTAAGAGATCATTCGTTCTCCCTATTCCTGTTGGGGGAGATAGAGTAAAAAAGCAAGTATCTCCAGATGCTTGAACATGAGGACCCTCAAAAGCTTCCACAGTGTCGCTCTGGTTGTATTTAATATTTCTCTTGGTGACTTAGCAGTTTTTAGGATAGATTAACCAGAATAGTAACACATTTGCTATTCCCTATTTCTTACAAAGCTTTGAAGTTATACAAAATATCCAGAACACATCTCTAGGTTTTGATTTCTATAATAATTCCCAAATCCCAATACTGAAGAGGCGTCTTCACGTTTGTTTCAAGAGGCAGCAGTGCTCAGCTCTTTCTTCTTGCTTTTGAAGAGTATCTGTCTAAATTCTTAAAAGTTAGAAACAACTCATTGTTATAGACATCAGTCAGTGAGCTTAGTAAATGAGTACAGTATTCCCCTTGGACCAGTATTTGTACATCTGAATATTCTAATGGTTAAAGAATGAGAATGTAGAATACATATCCAAAAGAGAGGATAAAAAGCACGAATGAAGAGCCTCCACAACCGTATCCACAGTTCTTTAATGAACAAGACGGAAGAGTCAGAGAATATCAAGAAGTAACAGAAATAGGAGAGGAAATGGGCAAAATGAGTTCTAACTGGAATCCATCCTGCGTACTAGATACTTCCAGCCCCAAAGTAAGCCACAGCCATGTTTTGAAGGCTCTGGTTTAAGGACATGGGTGCTCCTTGTTTGGCTAACTGTGACTGGGGCTGCTAAGTTTTCATTCTCCATCTGCTGAATGAAGTTCATGATGGTTCCAAGGAAAACTCAGTTTGTACAACTAACTTTTTGAGGATAAAAGAGCTAATTAAACTCTGTAAATACAACTGAATATTATTAAAGATTAATGATGGAAGAGAAACTGTACCAATTCCTTCAGCAGCATGGGTGCTTTGTAGAAATGGTCTTGAGATCCAGAGATCAATAAATGAGTGAAGTAGATTCACAACTATTTGGAGGGCTGGGTGTAGCCCTCCTCCCTCCAGAGGACAAGACAATGATAATAAAAGGATGCCATCTCTCAGTGAACAGCAACATGCAACCATGATACAAAGAACCAAATAAATATATGCAGGCTGAAGTAATCCCCTCTCAGGTCAATACTGTCTGAAAGATGCAATATATTCCAGCAAAAGGCTGGGGGGATGAATGATCCAGGCCAGAATTTCTAATAATCTTCAAACTGATGAACAAGACTGATGACATCACAGTGGGAGTTTAGCATTCTGGAATCTTGAGATGATCAGATCTCACCCCATGGTTTACAGTTAAATAATGAGCTACAGGGAGTTCTAATGTTTTCCCCATGGTCACAGACAGTGACCAACTCCAGAATGATAATTGTTTTCCTGATTCCTAGTTCAGAAACTATTGCCCACAAACCACACTGTCTCTCAGATAATAGACAGCCACAAGATTAAGTGAGCTTTACATAGAGAACCCTCCTCATGATAAGATTCAGAATGGAAAGACTGCCTGAACACGCTGCAAAAGCAGACAGCCAGTGAACATTTCAGTCTCTGTATCAAAGGTCAAGGAAGCAAAGCCTATTGAACTAAACTCGTGACCACACCCACCTCCTTAAGCAAGAAAGGGAGACAGGTCTAGTCAATACCAAATACTAACAGTACTGCTAACTAAAACAAAAGAAAAACTTTTTACTAGAATATTTGTAATAATCAATATTTTTTAAAAAACACTTGAAATTGCATATGACAAACACATGTGGTACAGATGTTTGTGTGGAAAAACACTCTTCCCTGCAATGCTACAGCTCTGTTCCCAAAGGAAGCCAATTTGGTTACCCTATAGCATAAGGAATCTTAGTCATTTCTCCTTTTAGATTCTCCACTTCCCTGATACAAATGCCAACACTGGTCCGACAAGTGTCAGAAACAGAACACTGACGGGAGGGTCATCTGAGACACTCGGTGTACACGATTTGTAGCAAAAGTCTGATTTCTCTGTAAATTACTAATCTGAAATAGACTCGGCAAACTGTCCACAGCTTCAACTTCAAATGATTGGAACAAAAATAGAACAAGCCATGGACAGTGTCTGCATCCCTGTCCAATTTGATGTAAACAACGTTTGTAGAAACTGGGTTTAAGAAAGTTTATCCATACATCTGGATAGCAATAAAAAGCGTTTCCTAGGAAACTGTAAGATCCTGTACCATACAGCATACAGCCCAACGAAGAGAAAATTAGATTGACTTCTAAATTCAAGGTACAAATTTACACAATTTTTCTTAACTCCCGTGGTGGTGCTGTCCGAATGAAGTGGGCGTGTACCTTGGTGGTTGTGTCTGTCCCCCACCTTTCCTGCTGTCATCTTGCCTGAAAAGTGCCTTGGTCCCATCTGGATTTCCTCCTCAGCTGTGGTTCCCCTGGACATAGACTCCCTGTGTGTAATTTTGTCCCTCAATTCCAGTATGGCCGGTCAATACTGCCCTTCTGCTGCTAAGGACACTACTGTTTCATGTCTTCCCATTTCTTCCAGGACAGCTGCCAGCATGCTCAGGTTTCCATCTGGGAAGTTTTGCGCTTCCCAGAGATCCAGGATCACACCAGTTGGGCTTGATTTGGTGGCAAAGTAATTCAAGTACCTGCAATTTGGAATGGGAAAATATGCCAAATGTTGTGATTTACAGGGCTGTTTACAGTATGGTTTCCTCCTCTGCTTCTGGGCCAAACCTGTCTTTCTTGAAGTAAGTATTTCAGTCCCACTGTGGATTGTAGTGAACCTCACTAAATGATGTCTCTTTACTTAATTAGATCAGCCCCAGACAGGGCACGTGCTGTTTAACTTTGTTAACCTCAACTCTGAATAAGATAATTTAAGAGACAATGTGTCTGTGGGTTTTGTCCTAAACAGGAAATCAAGAGGCTTATGTTTTCTGTCCAGCTCAAGCTTTGATGATCTTTAACAGGTCATGCCACATCTCTTGTTTGGAGGTGACAGCTACATTCTGCAAAGTAGATGCTCTTGGGGTCTCTTCATAAGTTAATACAAGTGTTGTGTGAGCATGTAAATTATTCAGCACACATTACGAATTGTTCAACTGGCAATGAACAGTAATTATTGAATGGACATGATACTTAGGAGTACTTAGCATGTGAGCTAGACAAATAGATTACGATAAATATTATATAACCTAGGACTTCTCTTGGAACTTTGGGAAGCACATGGTTAAAGGTGTAAAACTTAATGCATACTTTAAGAATGAAAATGTAAACAGATATGTAACAGGAAGAAAAAGAAACAGAATGCTGCTTCCTATCTATCTATTTTCAGTACTGGAGACCTTTGTTAAATAAAAGCAACAGGTCCAGAAGCCTTGACACTCACCTGTCCAGGTTGAGTTTATGGGCCAGCATCCTCCAGTCATGGCCTCTTGTCTGGGGGGCATCCAGGCTGCTGCACAGCTTCTGCCGGATAGGGAGAGGGATGCTGAAAGCACTTGGTCCTGTGACAGTGGTGATGGTGCTTGCAGGATCCAGCAGAGGCAAATCGATGCCAGTAGGTTCCTGTAGGAACAGCACAACTTCATTTTCAGAAGACAAATGCAATCCCTGTTGAATAAATCAACATAATGCCCGACTCTCAGTAAACTGAGATAGAGACAGAGAGGGATTTCTGTTCTCTTCAGGGAGGACAGTTTCTTCCTGGCCTGGAAGTAGTGGGTTACTATTGGCAGTTGGGAAACAGAAGTAGGGTGGCATTTGGAGGTAGTTTTGCATAACCTGTTGTGTTCAGGGTCATTGCTCAGAGCTAGGCAGGACAGAAGCTCTGGTGAGATTTCATGATTGTTCCTCTAATGAGACACTCCAGGAGAGAAGAAAGGGGGATGTCTGTGTTCCAGAAGGTTTAGATGTTGGAAATGTTCAAAGGGGAAGTTATTTCTAAATGAATAAATAGATCTGAGATGAGGAAGAACTTCTGGAAACCATCTAACCCTAAAGGCATCCCTGGGTGAACACTCAGGAAACTCCATCTAGCCCTGTGAAGGTGGCTCCCTTTGGTTCTTGCTTGATAAAATGGGACAAGGCTAAGAGATATCAAATTAAGACAAACTTTTTAAAAAGAAAATGGTAAACACAGAATATTGCTTTTGGGCAAGCCGCTAATGGTGTCCTCTAATTGCTGAACTTGCTTGCTTATTTTTTTACCCAGTTTTAGTAGTGAAAACCATAAGTTGTCTCTTAGAAGAGTTTCAGCTCATAAAACAGCACAAATGCAAAAATCTAAATTTCATCGGCAAGAGAAACTCTAATCATTTTCTGATCATTTCTGCTGCTCTGAAAGCAAGAGGAAATGCTGCCTGGGAGCCATTAAAGCTGTAACAGGAAATCTCCTAAATCTGCTTTAAATGTCCATTCCCCTCTTCTTTTTCTCCTCCCCTTCCCGCTTTAGAGCAGGTAACTCCTTGGTGTTCACATCTAGTTGCTGGAGGATACACTAACCCCAGAGGTCTGGCCATCAGGAAGTCTGTGATATCTGGCTAAGTGCTCAGCCTAGGGGTGAACACCACTGCTGTCTGAGCCCCCATGTCCTGCCTTGATTCTGACATCTCTGCAGACTTCTCAGTGCTGGGGCTTTGAGGGAAAGGTGGCATCTCAGCTGGTAGCCTCCTAAGTGTGGGCCACAGTGTGGTCTGCTGTTTTGGGGATCAACAGCCAGTACTGGTTTTTCAACTCCTATAATTCTTCTGGATAGGGCCTGTTAAGGAATTCGGGAACATTTTTTTTTAAATCACATAATATACACAATAGTGTTGGCTGTGATCAACATATAAGGGCTCAAAATCCATAGCTTGGCAAACAGATGCCACTGGCTCCTCTGTGTTAGCTTTGGCTCCATGGCTAGACTGTGGGCTGAAGCTCAGAAGCATCCAGCAGGATTAGAAAGCTCTAATGAGACTCACAACCTGCAGCTCTTTCCCCGCAGGCACAGAGTTCTTCCAAGAAGCATGAGTTCATAACTTCCAGAGTCACAGAGCTTCAGAAAGGCAAGCAGAGTGTCACGGGGGCATGTAGCAATGCTTACTAGTGGATTCATGTTTGAGATGTTAGAATTCAAGCGTCGCAACCCATATATTGGACACAGCAGTATGCATGAGTAAATTGGAGGAGGCCCACACTATTGTCCCAGTTTAGAGACCTCACCCAGGTTCAAGTCTGCTTACTTTGTGAGAAATTACAGTCATGACTGCTCTTTAGGCCTGGAAGGGAAATTTACCAGCACCTCAAGTACCTGATTGTCCTTGGGTGACCCGGGAGGTAAATGTCTGCATAGGGGCAAATTGGCTTATGTAGCACACTGACTCTTGTCCCCAGAGTCTCCTTATCATTGGTGCACACATTATCTTCCTACTGTTTGCCTGCTTGCCACCATGCACTCCAGTCCTGCTGTCCTCCTACAGTGTTCACTCCTGTGCCCTACTCTCCCCCACCCTTTTCCTATTCCTTCACTGAGGGAAGTGTTTAATGGCCTTTAGCTCACATGAAGTTCCAGTCTTCAAATTTTGCCCCCATGTGAATGCATGTGTATGTGTCTTCGTGGGTGCACAGGCATGTGTGTGCCTTTACATAGAGACGAGACAACTCTGGATGTCATTTCTTGGGTATTGTCTTTAGTTTTGAGACAGGATCTTTCATTAATCCAGATGCCTGTCTATTTAGTACAAGGGATCCCGGGAATTCTGTCTTTTCCCCTCCTCAGTACTGGCATTGTTGATGCATGGTGTACCACATCTGGCTTTTTTTTAATCAGTTCTAGAGGTCAAAATCAGATCCTTGCACTTTATTAATTGAGCCACATCCCCAGTCTGATATTTTAAGATGGGTTTAACAGTATATGTTTCATATTCTACCTTCATACAAGTTTTATGTTCCACTTTCATACAAGCAGAAAGGGTGAGGTAATCAAATCTCATCATACTTTTCAAACCCCACTTTTTCCAATCTCCACTTCTCATTAATTCCACTTTCGGTTCAGTGTTTTGTTGTTGTTCTTTGTTTGAAAAAGAGAAAGGGGAACACACACATACACACACATACACACGGAGATTTGCTTTACTGTGTTTGGCTTATTTTACTTAATGACCTCCATCCAGTTCTGGCCATTTCATGGCAAATTACAGGATTCCATTATTTATGGCTGAGTAATACTTCTTTTTTTATACATTGCATATTTACTTTATTTTGCTGAGGGCTTGCCTAGGCTGAATTGTGACTTAACTATTTTGAATTGTACTGTAATGTACAAAGGTATATAGGCATGTTTAATTGGCCATGCTGATTTAATTTCCTCTAGCTTATAGACTTATAATTGGGACAGTTGGATCATAGAGTAGACCATTTTTAGTACTTTCAGACCCCTTCATAATGACTGTACTAACTGACACTCCCATCAACAATGTGAGAGTCCCTTTTCACCACACGCTCATTGGAGTTTATTGTTTGTTACTTTGCTCATAGCCCTACTAACTGGGGTGAATGATGTCACACAGTGGTTTTGATTTATATTCCCTGATGGCCAACCTAGCACTTTTCCACTTGTGTGTTCACTGTTCATGACCTTCTGAGAAGTGTCTTTGTTAGAATTTGTTCCTTTTAAATTTTAAAATAATTTCTTTGGTTCCTGATATATTCTGGGTAAGAACCTGTCAGATGTAAAGCTGGCATGTGTTTTATCCCATCCTGCAGCCATCCCTTCATCTGGTGATCATTTCCTTTGCTATGCCAAATCCTTGCAGCTGGAGGTGGTCCTAGTTTCAATTTTTGCCCCATTTCCTCTGCTTTTGGCTTCCTTTCCAGAAGATCAGCACCTCTACCAAGGTTTTGAGTTGTTTTCTCCCAGCAGTTTCAAGGTTTCAGGTCCAAACCCTTAGGTTTTTTTCTGATTTGGTTTGGTTTTTTAGAGGATGAGGAGGATGATGTTTCAGTCTTCTTCATGTGTTGGGTTCACCCAACACCATTTATTGAGGAGGTTGTTGTCAGTCCAGTGTTCATCTTTGGTGCCTCTGTTGAGAAGTATCTGGGTGTAAATTCATGGATGTATTTCTGAGATGCAATGACTTTGACTGGTTTGTGTGCTGATAGTAACATTGTTTGATCTTCTATGGCATCACAGCATATGTTAAAATCAGGGGTTGTGATGGCCCCAGTTTTGCTCTCTTCACTCAGCACTGCTTTAGGTACTTTAAATATTTATTTTTTAATCTTTATGACTTTTAGGGTTGTGTTGAACCTGAAGACTACTCTGGGTAGTATAGTCATTTTAAGAACATTAATTTTTCTGATACATGGACATGGGAATTTTGTTCGTCTTGAATGTGTGTGTGTTGTTCATTATCTTTCATTAGTGCCTTGTGCTTTTCATTGCTGAAGGTTTTACTGCCTCCATTAAGTTTTCCCAATGTATTTTTTCCTTCTGTGGCTAATGTAAACCAAATTGTAGTCTAATGTAAACCAAATTGTAGTCATGATTTCTCTCTGAAGTTCATCATAATCATTGATAAGCAATTGATTTTTGCAAGTTTTGTATCTGACTACTGAAATTATCAATTATAATACTCTCTGAAGTCTGTTTTTCTGTGGATAAAATTGTGCAAGTATAAGGGAGACTAAGTTTTCATTTCCTATTTGTTTGTCTTTTCCTCCTTTCCTCTTGCCAAATTGCTCTGGACAAACGTCTTGTATTATGCTAGGTAAGAGATATAAGGGTAGATAGCTATATATTTGCTCTGTCTTAGAGGAAATGCCTTCAGCTTTTCCCTAAATCAGTATGATACAATTGTGGGTTTACCATAAATAATCTTTATGCTCAGGTATGCTCCTTCCATATATAACCTGTTCAAGATTTTTTTTTAAATATGTAGATTTGTTGAATTTTGTTATGGCTTTCCTATATCTGAGATGTTTATATAATTTACATCCTTCATTCTATCCATATGGTAGATGATGTATAGATTGTACATACTAAGTCATCCTTTCATCTCTGAGATGAAACCTCTTGATCAGAAATTTTTTTGAGAATTTTTGTGTCAGTTTTGTCATAGCTAGTGGTCCATAGTTATGTGTATATCTTATTGTCTTAAATGGCAATGCTGGTGTCATAGAATCAGCTTACAAAAGTACCCTTTATTGAAAACTGTGGAATAGTTTGAGAAGTATTGGCATTAGTTTTTCTTTAATGTGATATTCCCCTCTGTATGCTGCAAATATCATTGGTTAATAAAGGAACTGCATGGGGCCTAGAGCAGAGCTATAGGGGACCAGAACTAGGCAGGGAAAACTAAACTGAATGCTGGGAGAGAAAAGGGCGGAGTTAGAAGCCATGGAGCTGTAGCTGAAGACAGACATGCTGAAACTTGGCTGGTAGGCCACGACCTCTTGGTGATGCACAGATTAATTAAGATGTAAGAGTTAGCCAATAAGAATCTAGAGCTAATGGACCAAGCAGTGATTTAATTAATACAGTTTCCATGTGATTATTTCAGGTCTGAGCTGCCGAGCAGCTGGGAAATAACTAGTGGCCTTCCTTCGAAACTTCTTTGAAAGTTTACTCACTAGTTCTCATTAAGCAGTAAGGGATATGTACACCCTCTGCTAGGGCTGCATGGAGCCCCAGAGGTGAAGATGGAAATTGATCTCTAATTCTTCTTAGAGCAGGGGAACCCTACAATTCTGCTTCCCTCACTCCACAATCTGATCCCATCCCAGACTGGATGGATTGTGACTTCCTTTGGTCTCTTAAATTTCTCAGCAGGCAGAGTATTTTATTTGTTGTTTAGTAAACAGGTTCCCCTATGGTGCTGAACTCACACTTTGACTTGTACATTGAAGTTACTCAATTACTGTTTGCTGAAGTGGAACGAAATGCTTTTCCCATGGTAGGGGGGACAATGAAGCCCATTTCTGAGCTCTCCTGTAGATAGTTGGGAGGAAGCATAACACACCTAACTATGAATAAGGTCTTGCTTCTTCCCATTGGTAAACCTTGAAGACAAGAATGACCATGGCTCTAAAGTAGCCATGGATCTCAGGGTGGTCTCACATTCAACTCATTGTGTGGAGTAAGGAGCCAGCACTATTTTATGTAGACATTGCCATGACCCCTAACCTGACTACTCTGCCTATGGTTCTCTGTATCTATGAAACATGCTCTGTACTACTCATACTGAAAGTATACTTATATCAAACCTTTAAGGGAATCAGAAAAATACATGTATACATTTATGTCTAAATTTCACATAATAATTTCAGTTGCTATGAGCTATTCCTTTACTTTCCAGGTAAACGTAGAGCTTATTCTCACAGAATGTTTATTACAATAATCTTTTATGATATTGGCACCATCTGCTTTTGATGTTATAATTCTCTTAGTTAAACATATGAGTTTTCAGCATTAACAAAACATCTGTTCCGGGTGATCACACACATTGACTGCATATACAGCTACAACCTTAGGTGGATGGTGGTTTTCTTCATATAGACGATGGCAGCCATGAAACCCCTTTACGTCTTAAGATTATTTATATTTAATGTATATGAGTGTTTTGCCTACATGTACGTGTGTGCACCATTTTTGTACACAGACGTCCAAGAGCATAGAAAAGAACATTAGATTTCCTGGAACAGGAGTTACAGATAGTTGTGAACTGCGTTATAGGTACTGGACTTGGACCCAGGTCTTTGGCAAGAGCAGCTCTTAGACCTGAACCATCCCTGTAATCTGAGTTGTATCTTCTTTTTTGAGAAAAGGGCATCTGATACCTAGGCCTCCAGTGTATCCCACAGATTAGAGGGGCAATTCCTACTAAAGCCAGTTATTCCAATAACAAGAATGGTGGATATGATCATGTATCATGTATCAAGTCATATTTATGACACTTCTTAAAATTCACATATTGAATTTTCTCAACACTAATGGGCAGTGGTATGCCAGGTTCAGCGTCAGGAAATGATAAAGGGGAAGATATTTGTGTACCTTCCCATTGGACTGTCTACTTGGGAATTTAATGTGATGAGCATTTGTGTACAGCTAAAATGACATCAAAGCCTACAGCAAAATTCCAAGAGTTTCTTCCTTCTCTGTACCATATTTTCACTTTGGGCAACATTGTTATCCTGTCCATATCTAAGGAATCAAAAAGTGAAATATCTTTCATAATTATTTTCATCTTGACATTAACTCACACCAGTATTTTATATTTTTAGGCATTTTCCTTCTTAAACCTCCTCTCTGCAGTTAGAGGCCTTCAAGGACCATCTGGTAAAGGGAATATAGGAAGCTTCTGAGAAAACCATGGTATGGGTCCTATACAGCCTGGTCTCTGTGGTGGGCAAAAAGTTCTGCCCCAGGCTCCAGAGGCCCCAAGTTGTGTGCTTTTATAAATGACTGCTGGTGAATGACCTCATTAGTAGGTGGCTATTGGGAAAAGGTAGCATATTCCTAAGAAGACAGATCACTCTGGGGGTTATGATATTGGAAATAGGACCCCTTAGAACCTGTTCCCTTGCCTTGTGATGGAAGGAGCAAGGCTCAGAGGAAGGTAACCACAGATGAAGCCTTTTCTCTGTGTTACAGCTTGTGAACCATGCTGTACCTCGTCTCAGTTTCTGACGAGGACTTGGGTCACTGGACTCCCCAGAGCCCTTTATTCATCCCTATAGAGCCTCATATTGCTCTACCATCAGTACCAGATCCCTACTCCCTCCTCCTAAAACCCAACCTGCATTCAAATGCAAACCACAATGGTGGAAACTCAGTGACCCAGAAGGACAAGCAGTAGAGTGTCCCTTAATCCCCAATGTCTTCCCCAGTCTGGTCACTTCTTCCATCTTCAGTAACTTTGCTTGTCTGTCACATATGGGCAAATGCCTGGCGCGTGACTACGTGGCTGGCCTCTGAGCTGTCTGCCAAGTTGCAAAACCAATAATCTTTTCTCCGTGTTGGCACCAGAAACAAGTCCTTAAGTTGTGATCACACTTTGCAAAACTGCCCTTTCTGTGTGTGAGGAGCTAGCAGCTTGGTGGGGGAAAACTCGGAGCAGCTCTCGTTTCTTTGTGGCTGCATCTGATCCACCTTTTCAGTGCACAGCAAATGTTCATGCTGAACAGAAAGCGTGCATCAAAGGGCCAGACTCCTCACCCCCCTCCAAAATTCCGCAGCCTTTGTTGTCACCGGAGCTGGGTGGTTATTGAACTTTGCAGACCTGCTGGGCAGGAAAGTGAAAACACCCTCCGAAGCCAGCAGGGGTGGTGCTGTGTGCCTGGGAGATAGGGCTGTGCATCCAAAGGGCCGGCGGTTGCCATGGCACCCTGACACAGAGATCATTCCTTATGAATGTCACTGAGGTCTGTGACTAAAGTTGTTTATGAGTCAAAAGTCTCACGAAACTACAGGAGCAGAGGATGACTGCACCTCACAGGCTGTGGGAAAGAAGACTGGAGCTTCAGTGAGCTCACATGCTTCCCCCCACCATCCCCGCCTCATTTGCTAAGGAAGATCGTCTTTAAATAGGACATGTGGTGCAAGACAGGCTGAACAGACTGACATTGCAGTCATCACTATGCACAAGACAAAAAAGTATTTTAAATCATACACTGTTGGCTGTAGTTATCCTGGGCTTTGTGGCTCAGGCAGCAGCATGGAGCTGAGCTCCAAAGGGCCACAAGGGGCAGCTTTCTGACCATTTGGCTTATTCTTCATCCTTTGTTCCTCCAACATGAAGGCTTGCCGCTTTTCAAACCATAGTCTTTGCATCCAAGGGGACAGAGAAGGTCATGGGTACCTCCTCTTTTCCTTACAGGGAGTTTTGAAATAACAGCAACTATTGTTACTGCTGGAATATGAATGTATAAAAATGCCCAGCTGAGTGTGTGAAAATCATAGCAGAGAAAGGCAAAAGTGACAGCAAGGAAGGGTATGGATTTTCTTCTATTCCTGGAGTATCTTCTCCACCCTGAGAGAAAGGACTTATCCTCTGATATTTGGAGATTGAGATGAGAAAAAGAAAAGAGACCAAAAGCTCCCTCCTTTCAATGTGGAGAAAATTGGGGGAGCATACACTGCTCTTTTCCTTCACCCCACCCAGTAGGAAAGGACTAGGACAAAATCAGAAGTCCCTATGAGAGAAAGGAGGAACATTTGACAGATGCTGGCAGAAAATGCCATTTGTATGCCACTAAAACCTTGCATTTGAAGTTCAGACCTCATTGTGTTTGTCTCTTAGTGTTTTAAAAGGTGGTCTCACCATGTGACCATGGTTGACTTGCAACCAACTATTTAGGCCAAGCTGGCTTTGAATTTGAAGCAAATCTCAGGAGTGATGGGGATTACAGAAATTTGCTGTCATGTCTTACCTCTGACACAGTGCAGTTGAGCTGGAAGATCTGCCCTTCTCCTTCCACCTGCCTCACACAGAGTTTGCAAACCAGCTCCACTGTGTTCAGGCTGAGTCTTTCCAGGGTGAAGGTGCAGTGGAGGTTTCTTTGCGAGCCACTCCAGATGTGGTAAAATGGAATTTCCTGGGAGATATGGGGGTGGTAACCACAAATAAGAAATGCTGGAAGTTTCCATCAAACACTGCTTCTTCTCAGTATTCACCTCATCTGATCTCATGACTATTCTACATACAAATACGGCCTCAACTCTCTTCACATAAGAAAACACAGGTACAGAGAGATTAAGTAACAGCCAATGTGGAACAGTGAGGAAGTAGATGTGTTGAGCCTGGAACCCATATAAACAAGCTCTAGAATTAACAACTAACCAGGCTGCCTGCCTCTCATTTAGAGAAACAGCCATTGTAGATGAGAGTTTTAAAAAGCATAGAAAGTTCCTAAATTTTTAAAAAGCTTAGAAAGTTCCTAAAATAAATCCCTCACACTCCATCATTTCTCATTAAAAGGAATCCCTGGTGTGACATATTGGAGCACAGCAAAGCTAGCCACAGGGTGCACTGCTGATTCCACATCTTTTCATGCCTCTAGCCTCCCTTTGCCCAGGGCAGGGGCAGCTAGGGCTCGCTCTGGTTGGAAATCGGACACCACAGAGAAATCCTTGGCCTAAAAAGCACCAAGCCACATCTGAACTACTTTACAGAGCCAATCCTACTATACTCTTGTGACAATTGAGCCAAAAAGACTCATGAAAGAAGCCAGTGTGTAGACTGAGGTTCTGGTGCAAATCCAAAACCAGTGAATGACAGTGTGTCATTTCACTGACATACCCCCACACTCCCCAATCTCTGGCTCCTGCAGTGGGCAGGTGTTCTGCTAGCTAGCAAGGTGGAAGGAAGCCAAATGTTCGTCAGATAGGGTAATAGTGTCCCATTTCCTCTTATGGATGCATTTGAGGCTGTTCCTATTAACATAGTGAATGTTTACATTGAAAATATATTTACTAAAACTAAAATAACAGCAAAATTATTTTAGGAAGAATACTTTAGAACCCATTCCTTTAAATGTGCGTATTGGGTATTTTTCAGGAATGCTGGAAACATACTGTTTTGGAGAAATAAGTGTTGACATGGGAGTAATTCTAAGAAAGGAGATATCTTTCTTAAGACTATACATCTCAGTCACCTGCCTTGAATCTGTATCCATGCAGCCAGTGCCTCTTGGTAGCCTCACCTGATACTTAGCCAGCAACTTGCTCTTCCATAGGGAATGGGCGATGTCATGAATCGACAGGCGCAGGTTGTGGATGCTGCCTTTAAAATGAAGAGCCTTGGGTTCTTCTAGGAGCTGTCCTCCCATCTGCCTCTCCAGCTGTAGAACTTCCTACAACGCATCCCAAACCAAGGCATGTTATTGGTTGATCTGCCCAATTTCCATCAGACCTCTCAGAAAGTAAATATGTTCTTCCACCATTTCTTTTGGATAGCGTATTATATTTAGGCAAGGCCATGAATACAATCATCTGCAGATCTGAGACTCTCACTATGAAGCCATGGTCATCTTGCATGGGAACAGGCCCCACTGATATGCAGCCTGTGGAATTTGCACCACACTGCATGGGAGAAAACTAAGCAGGGTTTGTTTTTTTGTTGGCAAGAATAAGAGGCCGATATTGAAGATGGGAAGACATGTTATGCAAAAAAAATGATAGAAATGCAAGTACACAGATAAAGCTTTTCATTGAAATCTGAGGGAAAGGGCACACACATGTATATGTATATATATAGTGTATATATGTTATATATGTCTTCTGTTACAGAAAAACATTTGGATACAGATAGTAAAGATTTTAAGCAACAGATTCTGAGCTGAACAGTTACCCAATTAAAGTTTAAAATTTTAAAAAATACCTCATCTCTCAAAAATTTTAGGTGAAGGAACCTACTCCATCCCTCAGTATAAAGATGTAAAAGGAAGATTGATACCCAATATACAAAATTTATACCCACTTCCATCCTTCAAGCTACTTAATGGGACTTAATGAAGCATTTCCAACTACAGCTGAAATTATCCAAACAGCAGCACACCATAAGTTATCAATATCAATGCACAAAGCGAACCACTCTTGTACTTCACTCCTCTCATGCTACCAGAGTTTTGATGATTAGAAGATCGTGTAATTTATGACCTTTTAAAAGTGGGCATCCAGGGAAATAATGGTATTTGTACATAACATAAAGCAAAATATGGCTGTCTTCTTTGGTGATGTTTCAGCAAATAAGAGGGATTTCAAGAATACAGGCATTCAGAATGCCATCTACAAGCACTGGAGAACAACCGAGATATGAAATACAGAGAACCACAGTGGACAAGTTGGATCCATGTTGCTAGATCCCCAGAGATGCATGTGCTTTGCCTTTGCCAAATGAATGCTGAACTCCTCTCTGGCCATCTCATCACTGCTGAGCTCACCAATGTCCCGGGTAAGATGCAAACAATTCGATGAAACTGTGGCTTCCTGAGTTCTTAGCTTGCATCACCAACTCCTGAAATGTCCTTTGAGGCATAGGAATTACCAGGATAATGGGGAACATGGTCTCAGATTGGGAGTCCTCTAATTAGTGTCTAATGGAAGCCATGAGGCAAGACCCCTCTGGCACAGAGAAGTGTGTGGTCCAGCTGTCTGACAGTATTGACCTACTCTCTTCCATGGCTGGAGATGAGTAGCTATTACTTTTGACAGGAGCTGAGCAGTCAGCTAGCCACCCTGACACTAAAGCCATGTTACTGTGCCCTGAGTCTGCTGTGCTTACTACAACAGACCTCCAGATCCCCAGTAGGACCTCTGGACCTAGTCAGCTCACAATTACACATAGCTGCTCTCCCAGTATACCTTCCCTGACACTGCACATCCTATTCTCTGACAAGAATCCTTTGACAGTCTGTGGAATGGGGAAGAGAAGTGAGGGTTAATTGCAGTTGCGTCTGCTTCAGCAGGAACACATAATGAGCTTATGTTGATCATGTTCAGTGTCTAGTTAGCATAATAGAGAAAGCTGATGTTCCCAGTGAACCTGGCACCTGACAAATTCTAAAGCTAAAATGATGTTTGTTTATAAGCCATTAGAAGAAAAGAAACATAATTAGAAATCTTTGAGATTACAGTCATGCCAATCAATCAGTTCTAGCTTCTTTCCAGTATGCCCTAATTACCACATCAAGACATCTAAAGAGCAATCGATAGTAATTATCTGATTACTATAGATCTTCATTACATCCAAATTATCTCCCTGGGATGTCTGAAAGAAGATGCATTGTATTATGGGAGGTAATTGTACCCAACAATGTAGAATGCACACCCCATCCCTACAATCAACATAGAATGCCAGAAGACTGCACCTTATCATTATCAGTTTTCTTGGCAGGATGGACCACCTAACAGAATCTTAGCCTGTTGGCCATGACCTTGAAGTCAAGAAATCTAATGCCACATTTTGAATGCAAAGCCTGGGTTGGAGTCAGCCCAAGAATAACGTTCACTATTTTGTTTCTCAGAAGTCATGCTAGGGCATTCTCCTTTGTGAGGAGTGGGTCTGTAGTGGCTTGGTGAAACCCTCACAGAGAGATAAAAATGAAAAAGTACCACTTAGTAGCAGTGGAACCAAAGACACAGTCTCTGATATTATTTTGTTCTCCATCTTTCCGTCAACCAGGGAGCCCATAGTAAGCTGCTGTGCAGAGCTGGAACACGACCTCTTGCACAGTTCTATCAGTAAGATAATAGTTTGTATCATCTACCAATCAAAAACTGATTGTGCATGTTGTATTAATTTCTGTACAAATTATAAACCCATATTTATACATTGATATACTAATGTTATCAGGAAAAATTTATAAGCTGAGATCACTAAACACAGAAGCACTAATATTATCTTTTGTTGGCCCATGAGGCAATTGGCCCGGGGAGTGTGAATTTGATCTCTCGGTGTGAGCAACTGTCCTCACATCAAGATCTGAGTGAGAAATTAGCTCAGGAATAAATATCTCAGTAATAAACATCTTACTCAAATTTAACATATTTTTCCTCCAAAACAGTGACTAGATCAGTGGTTCATGACCCTTTTGGGAGAGGGGTCAAACTATTCTTTCACAAGGGTCAGCTAAGACAATCAAAAACACAGATCTTTATATTGCAATTCACAACAGTAGCAAAATTACAGTTATGAAGTAGCAATGAAAATAATTTTATGGTGGGGTCATCACAACATGAGGGAACAGTATTAAAGGGTATCAGCATTAGGAATGTTACCACTGGACTACTGTTACTATAGTTAGGATATTATACTCAAAAAAAATCTGGGAGACAAGAATGACAGCAGTGACTGGCATGGTGGCACACACTTAATCCAAGTACTTTCAGGAGGCAGAAGCAGGCAAATCTCTGAGTTCAAGGCCAGCTTGGTAAGTTCCAGGATAGCTAGAACACATAGCCAGACCCTGGAGAGAGAGATATACAGAGAGAGAGAGAGAGAGAGAGAGAGAGCGAGAGCGCTAAAGCAATAAGGCACAAATAAAAGATATTTTAATAAGTAGAACTCTTTGGCAACAAAAATCATGTAAATTCACCAATGAGGCAAAATTACTGGTCATGCTCAGTGGCTAGCCCCTGTAAGTTTTTATGTCAGAAGATTCAAGGGGTCAACCCATAGGATATAATAATCAGGCTTTGTTTTCATATTGTTAGTGATCAGTGCTCTGAGATATGCGTTCACCATTTCTACTTAAAAATACACTGTGACTTTTGCTTAACAAAGTTGGTTTTCTAGATTTCTTTCTGCATGAAATCATCCTGTTCAGTATGTATGTGATGTGGATACAAGGATGAAATAAAAGTAATAGACATGCTCCTCAATGAAACATGACTTTACAGCTAAACTTCTTAGAAATAGTCACCTAGCATCATGTGTGAGTTATGTCAGGAAGGGTTTGACTTGGCCCACAGCTTCTGTTCTGTGTGGTATAGAGACAACATGAACCTTCAACCAGGCTGAAATGAGTTCCACTCTAAAACAATGTCTTAACAGACTTTTTTTGTCACAAAGGTTAGGTTATTTCATAAACCTTAATGGAGAATAAGAACCAAATATACTGAAGGCCAAAAGATTTAGGGAGATTTGACAAAATATCGTGACCTTGGAAAGAAATGTCATAATAAACATTAGGATCATCTAGGATGTTTGTACTTAGAAATATAAAGGTCACTTTCCTTTGTTGAGGTTGTCTTTCCTATTAGTGAATACTTTCACTTCCATGGCAGGAGAGAGTCCTGGGTGAACTTTCTGGATATTCTGATAAACTATCTCTGCCTCTTACTTTGAAAAGAATCTCAAGAATGACTCCAGAGTGATTGACAACAGATCTCTATTCCATCTTTCCATGAGAACATACATGTCTACACACACATACACACACACACACACGAATCCTGGAGTATTGTCACCAGGAACCGTCCCTGAGATCTGAGCAACTCCTTGGTGCAGCAACTGCTTCCAGCAGAGATGTGAATGAGGACCAAATTGATTCTAGTAGCCTATGGAAGACTGCAGCTAAGGCAGCTACGGGGGTTCCACTGTAGAAACAAGCAGCTTGCACAGTAAACAATTAAACCATGGCATTATCTATGCCGAGCCATTAGCCTGGGCCACTTTAAAGGCATAATAAATCCAAGCTCTTTTAAAGGCCTATGTGGAAAAATAAAGCAGCTCTGGTCTGTGCTCGCAGCTCTCACAGGCCCCCAGAGAGTAAGAGAGAGAGGGAAGTGGAGGCATACCTGAGAATCCATGACTATTATGTTATTTCTCTACCACCAGAAATTCTCACTCTTCAGGATTGTTAAGTCATGCCAGATTTGCCACCCATGTGCTCCCTGCTCTCCTTTCCTCCTACTGGTCCTTCCAAACATTGGCAAGCCTCTCTCCAGGGTTAGGCTCACAATTAGTCTTCCTGATTAAACTTAGGTTTCTTATAGTCAAGAGATCACTGAAGAGAGGGCAGGAAGGAGATGAAACCACCACTTTGCTTCACTTGTCCAGTTTCATTCTTGGTATTGTTTCTGGATTTAAAATTCTGTGTGTCCTATTCCCAGTAGAAACACAGAAACATGGATGGACTCCTATTTCTGCCAAGGAGCTGGAATCAGTACCAGAGTCAGAAACAGGTGGAGGGAGCTACTGTGAAGCCCCAAAGGAGTCCCAAAGATACAGAGGCCACAGCAACCAGCCTTGCCCTCCAGAAGTTTGTGCTTGCCTTAGCTTATGGAGCTAGGGCCTTCATTTTTACTCTGTCCATGGTGCTGACCCAGTGCAGCTCCATGCTAGGGAATCCCCTCAACTCCAATATGTGAGAACAACCTGGCAGGTGTTCAGCACACCATGCACATTAAACCTCAGATCAACCTTCAGTGATTGTACTGTATGTACAAAGAGTCACATCTGCTGTCAGATTTAGAGAGACCTGCCCTGTTTTTATCCAGTCTTTATTCCTATGATGAAACCTGGTCATTTCGGAATGGGAAGTTTCTCTCTGCCACTGTGGCTGTTGCCGCTGCCCCTGTCACAGCAGTGTGCCTACACTCTACTATAGCAGGGGCCAAAAAGAGCAGCCGTCCTCCTCTCCTGCTCCCTGCCAGCTCTCCAGCAGGTGACTCTCAGTCCTGTGCCTGCTGTCTCCGCCTCTGGCCTTCAGGCCTTGGGCTGCTGAGCTGGGCAATGGGGAACAGCTGACTCGCAGTCAGCCTCTTCCACCTGCTCAGGTCAATGTCACCTCATGCTGTGATTTTCCCTTCCTGTATTCACACTAGGGTGCTCTGCCCTGCCCCCATGTCTGCCTGCCTTCATCCTTAATAATAATAAGGCTGGACGCCAGTGACCATGTGCACATATTCCCCATCAAGCCCCTTCGTTTCCCGGGCTCTGCCTGCTGTTCCAGCAGCTGCTGCTGCCACAGATGCTTGGGCCGAGCTGCCACTTTCAGCCTGCCTGGTCAAGGAAGTTTGCGATGCTGTCAAAGCAGTGTGCCAAAGGGTCCAGCTCAATAGAGTGCCCATGCCACTTGTCTTCCCTGGGCATACTTCTAATGAAAGTAGGATGCCTCACATAGTATTATGGAGCAGGGACTTTTAGATCACTCTAGTACTTGTGAGTTCCTCTTGAACTTATGTTTAACCTTCAACATGTACTGTTCAAATTCCATCTGAGTATTCCATAAGCAATTACCACGGTTTTAGGACAATACAACCTTACTGTCTTGTGCTGTATAGGCCATCAGCCCAAGACAGCATTAATATCTGCAGTTAAGGTTCATGAGGGCAGCCTTCCCTTCTGGAAACTTTCAGAGAGGGGGAGTAGTTAAGCTCCTTCTCCTTTCCCAGCTTCTCCAGGCTGCTTACCTTGCTTATCTTCTCATGATTCCCTTCCTCTGTCTTCAAATCCAACAATGGAACATATGTCCTATCTTCCTCTCATGATTATAAGACATACTGACCACAGGTTAGAAACATTCTATACTTTGCAAAACACTTGTCATTATTTTATACCCATCCCATCAAGGAGGGGCTTTACTTATCAGATCAAAGTCCCTGTGCTGTGGAAGATATTTTATCCATTGCCATGTTCAGAACAGCAATGTTCAGGTATCTTCAAAGAATCTTTATTATACTTACCAAAAGTTCTTTCCTCCTCTATGTGCCTACAAAAGTAAATTCATCAAGTAGGCTGTTAGTAGTATAGTAGTATTGGATAGTTAGTAGTATATGATAGGGCTAATACAAATTTCATGAGAAGATGGTAATGAGAAGACACCATACAAAGATCCCTGTGACAACATCTGACCAGCTGAATTTCCACCCAAGAACTGTGCTGAAACTAGACTACTATTAAATTTAACATCTTTGGTAATTTATCGCCTCCAAAATGTGCCAATAGTCTCAATGCCCATGTAGTGATAATTAATAGGATCCAGTCCTTATTTTGTGCCAGATTTAATAACTTTGTCCTTGAATTTCCAGGGGTCCTAGAGGTAGACACAATCATTGGAACCTTTAGCACATTTTCTTGGTTTTATCTGGTAGACGAGTCATATGCATGGATACATTAGTGCCAGAAACCAGGACCCTGAGAGTCTAATACCCAGGTCAGGTTAGTTTTGAGGTCACCTGCTGCTTCCCTATGGGAAGCAGCAGATGGATAATAGTGGGGATTGCAACAGGTGGCAAGATGAAAATAAAGCCACCTATTGTGTGTAACAGGTTGCCTAGCAAGCACAGTCCAGGAGGTGCCACATCCTTAATAACCGAGATTCATCCAAACCATTTCATCATTTTCTCTACTTTTCAGTGTCTCACTCTTCTCTCTCTCTCTCTCTCTCTCTCTCTCTCTCTCTCTCTCTCTCACTGTACTCTCCTGCAGCCTACATTAGGGTACTTGAGAACTAGATGAATCTAAGAAGAGTTGTTTTCTCTGTGCCCAGGCACCCCATAGGGAAACAAGATTGTGGTGATGATGTACATTATTTGGTCTGGATCACAAATACATCTGTTAGAAACTCAGTAAACATCACACACTATACAGAGTAAATGCAAACAACCCCTTTGAAGTTTTAGATGTCTGCATGTATTGAGGGACTTTAGTATGAGGAGACATCTCTGATAATGGAACAGAAATTATGTATTTCTGCATAGATGTATTTTTCTCTCTGGATTTTTTTTTAAATTTCAAATACAGCCTTGTTCTCTGTTAATTTCTGGTCTATTTACACTAGGATTTAAGTCTTTGCAAATAATGAAAGGAAAATATCATTTTTATTACTTTAATCACCCAAGGAGGAGGAGAGAAAAAGAATCTCACTGATAATCCAAACACCATCTTTTCAATATGCTTGACCTCTCTATTTGAGTTTATTCCAAACTATTCTCACAGTTTTCAGCATCTTTATCTCTTTGTGTAAACTCAGTCTCAGCTTTGCTCCCACTGGTCCTTCATGCCTGTGCACAGGGAGAAACTGTTCTGAAAAGCATATAAAAGATTCCCGCTGTCTCCCATCGGCCTTGACTTCTACCCCAGCAGTCACTGCTGGCATTCTGATTCTACATCAGTGCCTCCAAATTACTAAGTGCAGCTTTTAAGTTTCAGGTGACCATTTTTTGCTTCAGGGCTTAACAAAATCCAGGAAGATTGTTACAAAAATTGCCCAACTCAAAGAGGAAGGAATAAAGATGAAAAAAAAATGCACTGGAGTTTCTTGAGCCCGGCTCATGGGGAGAACTCCTTTTCTTCATCTCGCCATACACATAATAATACAACGAGACTTTAAAAATAAAACTTTTTAATATAGTTATATGTGATAAAAAGCAACAATTAATATTATTTGTATATTCAGGCCACCATCTTCCCTAATAACTTATAAGGACTATGTAGCAGTGTATATTAAAAGTGAATACTTCTCTGGACCTCCCCCATAGTCTCATGTTTCTGTTTTCCACAGTTCAGAAAGACTCCCTATATTCAGCTGTAACTTTATGAAAATGTCAAGCCCTTGCTGACACAACACTGAGCTCCCAGTGTTACTAGTAGGGAGTTAGCTTAAAGCATAAGCCTGGAAGCAGACCTCCTTCCTCTAGGGCCCGGATTTAGAGATAAGAGATTGTATCAAAGATATGGAGGCATAAAGGCGGGGTTAATGGTGTATCCATGGAGAGGGGAGATCATTGTTAGGCATAAAGATGGCTGTGATGTGATCAGGAGCTTTGGGGAACATAGAAGAAGTTCCAAACAACGGTTGGTCATGTGAAACACAATTCATCAGGAAGAGATCAATAAAAGGACAAGGGATGCAGGGCAGGCACTGTTTGGATTAGTTATTTTGGGATTGTAATGGGCCTCATTGGAAATGAGTCTGAACAAAAAGTAGAAAATCTGTCAATTTGTGGGCACAGTTCTCCATGGGAATCGGTGCAGCCAGCTACAACTCAATGTGGAAAATATGTTTGAGATGATTTCTCCCTGGATATGGATAAATGCATAAGAGGATTTTTGGATCAGGAAACCAGGGAAGGTTGAGGAAGCTTTTCTAAGAACAAGTGGCAGCTTCATTGTGGATAGAGATGGAAGCTCATGAGGCTTTAGCCATTACACTGGAAGACATGGTCAGATTGGAGATCCTGGCATAGGTGAGGATCTGCAGTGAGCAGAAGATGCGCACATCTGCATGGATGGATGAGTGAGTAATGGGAGTGGATAGAAAGACTAAAAAATTATATCCAGAACAATTCTGGGGGTAGCATTGAGTTTGAGAGAATACTTGGAGTGAAATAGGTTGAAAGCAAGATCATAAGACAGGTCCTGCTGGGGTTGGTCTGAGCAGTGGTCTGCACTTAAGGAAATGCAGTGGGTAGCGACCAGAATGAGAAAAATCCAGCCCACAAGTATAGAGATGTCCCAGAGTAGCTATGTGTCCCAGTGTAAGAATGAGTAGAGTTTTGTTTTTTTCTTCTGTCTTGTGATGAATTAAAAGAAGAGGGGTTCACTGCAGGCACTGGAAGGGATGAAGAGCTATCTGGAAGGTTCAATAGTGATTGAGATGAGTAGGGAAGTGATGGGAAAAAAGTGGATTTGTGGATGCAGGATGTTTGTTCTTAATGGAATCGTTCCCACAAAAAGATCTGTGAACATGTTTAAGATAATAGCCCTTAACTGACGGAAAAACTTGCAGGCAACATCAAGGTATAACTCCAATAGCAGCCAATGTAGATGATAGTCTTTGTAGAAGGACCCTTGAACAAGTCTCCAAAACCCCAGTGGATTTTTACATGCACTGTGATAAATGAATTACTAAATGAGGAAGAGATTGAGAAAGAACAGGCAAGGAAGAGAGAAGGAAGGACTGGGAAGGGTAAGTCTAAAGAGTTTGGAAATGCAAGAACTACAGGACTAGCAAGGAAATGGCAGACCAGCAATGAGAAATAGCAGGGGATGTGCCAAGAAGGTGGACCTTTGATACTAAAGGGCCCTTTTGAGCAAATCAGCCTCCAGGTTCCAATTCCAGTATGAGCGAGGTAGTGCAGACATGGCTGAACTAATTGTCTCTTCAGAGTGTTGGATAGACCATTTACTTATTACTAGGATTTTGGTATTCCTGCATTATTAAAAGGCCAAGAGGTGCAAGAATGTCTCATCCATTATTCACACTTCTTTACAGTTAAGTGCTGGATCCCCAGTTGCTGAGAATTTATAAATGTCTGTCTGGGAAGCATTGACCATGATGGACGCTGCACTTGGGTTGTTTTCACTGCTGAAAGCTGTTTGCTGGTCTTTCTTTGCATTGACCATTTCCGTCCCTGTTCTATAATTAACAAACTCCAATGTGGGTTTTGCAAAGTATTACATTTTTGCATAGATCTTTGTGTGTCTATCAGGAAGACAGTTCAGGAGATCCCGAGCAATGCTATGTCAGAATATAAATTATGTGCATAAAGCATTTCAGGTACCATTCAATATCTTTGACTGTGCACTTCTTGCAATAAGTTTTCAAGGAACTGTTCAGAAGATCCGCCTTAATCAGACCCCATGACTCTCCAACAAATACAGTTTTTCCCAAGAAGAATTTAAATCCAGCATTATTTGCATTCTGATAATGCCTTAGAAATGTCACACACATCAGCAAGGAGGATAAACAACTTGAAGCCTTACACAAAACTATGTCCACATCACTTACTTCCACAACCAGAAAATCCAACAAATTGGATCATTAAGAACATATATAGTGACCAACAAAGTCCCCCCCTCTTCCTGCACACCTTGCTGGCCACATCTACCACGAGGACTTCACAGTTGGGTATGGCTTCTTACTTCTAACCTAGTACCTTACCATCACCTTTTGAGATTGCTTCCCAGAAGCCCTGACCCTTAACCTCCAGTTTTCACAACCCAGAATTATTCTCTTGGCAGAAATCACAGAAAGAAATACCTTGAAAGGCAGAAAATGTTCTTCCCTTGGCTTTCTTGACTCTTTGCATCCTCATTTTCCTCCTCAGCTACTCTAAATGTCTTTGGCTGCCCTTCCTGCTAGCACACATCATGGCAGCCTTGATCTCTGTCTGGCTCTTTAGTCACTAGTTCCATAGATCAACTGTAGCTAACTTCCCACACTTGAGGCTTGCTTCTCTATACCATCATTGTGTGACCTAAAGCCACTTAAACTTTATTGAGCTTTGGAGTCCTCATCTGTCATGTAGAAATAGTGATACCATATGGAGTTATTGTAAAGATTGAATGAGTTAATAAAATACATAGAATTTTGCCTGGTAGATAGAAGTACTCAGTAATAGTCATTATTTTTATTTTTCCACTGTTCTCTTTGGATATTTTCCTTTCTAATCTTGGTTGAAAAATATCAACGTGGCATCATTGATGCCTGCATCTCTACATTGGGATCTGTTGTCTGTTTAGAAAATAAAACCCTACATATTTTTGGTGTACCGTATGTTGTCAAAGAATGAGATAAATACTGAATAATCTGATAAATGTTGACTTTTGAGCATATTTTGAAGTTGATTTTATAGGATGGAATGGAATTCCAATGGAATAATAGATACCAAATGCTAAGGAGGATCAAAGGAGAGAGGGGGGACAAAGCTTGAGAGAGATAAAACCACATACATATATCTAATTGCCCCTTGCTTATCTTTTGATGACAGATGTATGCCCCTAAGTCAGTAGTCCATAAGAGAAAGAAGAGAAAGCATTATTGCCAGAAAATTTTTTGCATCATCCAAAATTAGTGGTTGATAATCCTCATCCACAGCGTCAGAGTTTTAAGAGATTATACCACTGGAAGGTAATCAGATGATGAGGGCAGGAATCTCCTAAATGAAATAAATGCCATTACAAATGAGAGGCCACAGACCTTTCCGGAAAGCCACCATCTACTACATGAAGACACAGCAAGAGAACAGTTGTCTGAAACCTGGAAGGAGTCCTTATCAGAGCACAACCGTGCTGACAAACTTACATTGGGCTTCCCACCTCCAGCACGATGAGGAAAAATGTCTACATTTAGGTTACCTAACCCATAGTATTTGTCATAGTAGCCTGAATTGACAAAGTAACAAAGCCACTTACCCTAGACTTTGCCATTGTCAGAGACAGAAGTTCGGTTTTCTATTCCACTACGTGTGTGGTAGTCACCATGCAACTTGCTCAGGAACTTATAGCCCCGCTTCCATCCTCTCACTCCTTTGTCACCACCACAGCTCTGCCACAATCTCCTTAATAACTTGAATTTGTCCACTGAAGTCAGAGTCAGGGGTCTAATGCTCATTTCCAACCATGTTCTGTTTAACGCCATAGACTCCCTCTGTCAGCTAAGAGCTATCTTTTCGGCTTACTGGTAAAATACGTATGCATAAAGGCGTCAATTGCTATTCACTTTTGTGTGCCTGCACCCTGTTTCCTGTATCTAAACATCTTGAATGTTTTTCCCTATCAGTGCTGCTTAAAACCTTACCTTTCATAATGACACGTCTCAAATGTTAGCTCTTGTTCAGATTTCCTTAAAATACTATGTAGGTTGCCTCCCTGAACTCTCACAGGATGTATCAGCAGAGACATACATCAGATTCTGGCTTATCTCCTCCACCCTGGCATACTTTATCTTCCTCTTTCTAGATCATAACTTCTTCAAAGGCACTTATTATATCCCTTAAAGCTTCAAATGGGATAAAACGAATGGCAATAATCACACCAGGAATTAAGCACATTTATTCTGCAAAGCAGCAGCCTGTTGTCAAATGCTAACCCTCTCCCTCACAGCCCTCATAAAAAGAATGGGAAAGCATATAAATGAAGTAGCACACAAGAGGAACATACAGCGTGAACAATTATGCCAATTTCTTTTATAGGAAGAACGCAGCTGAGATAAACATGGAACCCGATAATTTACCATCCATGGGTTTTGTTGCCAAATTCGTCTACATTTTTCATTAAAAGAGCTCAAGTAAGGTAAACAAAAGTAGCCCTTGGGAGGAATCAGCACAGAGAAAACAGCTTATCTATCAGCATGGCCACTGAGATATATCTGTTTGTTGTAACTGCTTCCTCTGGGACCCATTGCTCATGTTCACACACCTGCCCAGAGTCATCTCCAGGTTGGTTTGAAGGTAAGGTTACTTCAAAACCTTAGCTTCTAGGTGAGGGTGAAGAGGACAGGTGGAGTGGGAGACACTTACCTTTAGGGCATCCTGTGTGTCATCCAGACAGTAAACTCTAATGCTGTACTCCAGGGAAGAACAGCAGAGGGGGCCAAAGATGGCGAGTTTCAGGCGTTTGGCTGCTGCTTTTGTGGTAGACTGCCCAACCAGGGCATAGGTACTGAGGTTCTCTGTGAGGATGTGGCAAGCCTCTGCATCCAGCTGAATGTAACAGGGAGTTGTGAAGTTTTCCTCTCCCACCACCACCACATCCTGGGAATGAGAGGCAAGGGAACGTGGTTAAGCTCCCAAGAACATGTGCGAGCCACCATGGATGGCGGTTGATAAAGCAGGAGTCTGCTCCTGAGTTCTGGTTCGTCTTTCTCAACTCTGTAGTACCTGTTTTCATTCTCCATCATCAGCGCTCTTTCTTTGCCTAGATACTGATGTGATTATTTGCATAAATGTCCTGGTATCTACATGAAAATCCAAAAGACAATAGCAAATTATCCCTTTTAGTTCAGTGTACTCAGGTTTACTAACTGCTTCTGAGATTTTGTTGTTTTAATCTTTCAATACCTTATTTAATTGAAAAGTACAAAGTATTGAGGAGCCACTATAGGATATCAGCTTTTTGCAATAATCCATATTTAAAAATAGAGGAATTAAGACATTATATAACATCATTATATCTTCTCTTTCGAAACTCAGACTACAGTTAATTTTTCAGATTAGTATACTTTTCCCTAAGTAATCTCAGCTCTCAGGTTCTCCACAAGGGTAGCTCTAAGAAGCACTTATTGCCTTCTACATTCTTCTCTGCTGTTTTTCTCATGTAATCATTAAACAGTTCATTCCTGTAGACTAAAAATACTTTACAAGAAATAAGTGGAAGTGGTGATTTTTGTAAAAATAATTGCCAATTCAACCGTTTTTTGATTTATTCAAATGGCTTAAGTTCTATACTAACAAAGAGAGAGGGTCAGGTCATTAAGCCAAGGGTCAACATTTCACATGCTCCCATGGCAGTAGGCAGGGTGGAAGGTGATAAGAATTGCTGGAGACTGGGCAAGTAGAGTGTGTGGCTGGGTTAAGAGTACAGTGGCCCCTGAGCTCAGCCAATGGGATGGCAAGCCCAGGGCCATCAGAGTCATGATTTACCACAGATGAGTACACATTCTGATTTTATATATTCTCCATACTTTAAAGTAATTCAGATTGAGAAGAAAATTTCATGAGTAGGAAATAAAATACATGCATGAATGCAATTCAGTTTCTGAATAAGCCTCACCCCCCCCCGAGCTTTTTACTGTATCCCACTGCATCTGACTCATGATGGCAAGTGCCAACTACCAAAAAAAGTGAGAGAATAAAACTTAGTCTCTAGGTCTGGATAAAGACATGAATGGAGCAGCTACCTCAGGTGATAGCTTCTTGGTTTGACCTTATGACATCACCTGAGATGTTATGAGCTGTATTTTAACAACATCAATGAGTTAATATTTCAAAGTGTATTTACAGGAATCTTACACTGATGAGAAAAGCAGCTCAAGGCCTCTACGTTTATTCTAGGCTCCAGGACACTGGACAAAGAAGGACCTGGGGGGAATGACTCAGAAAGCCTGAAAGGTGTGGCCAGCAGTGGGCACCATGGCCCAAGCCTGCTTTGTAAGAGTTTACATGAGAATGTTCTTTGTACTATTCTGAACTCTTGAGTTCATTGCTCTATCTTCATTAGCATCATTCAACCCCAGAAATGGAAAAGGCATTAAGCAGAGAATCGTGCAAGCACCTAACATAGGGTTTTAGATATTTTTTTGATAATTTAAAGCTTAAATGAAATTAAAATGAGGCCCACTTAAGTCTATTTAAAGGATAGTCCCAAGCTCAACCCTAGACACAAGGCGCTCTGATAAGGAATGATTCCCTAATATGGTCAAGTGTAGTCAATGTTCATAGAAAGGAAAAATCTAGCTAATCCCAGAATATCGTGCTTCACTGCTAAATCAGTTTCCTTAAAATACTACAGCCTTAAACTTTCATGTGTATCTTTATTTTTTTTGCTAAAAATACCAAAAGTAATTATATTGTAACTTCACATTTTGCATATGTAAATTTTATATAAATATACATTTATACTAACATTTACATAAAGATATTCTTGAGAGACAGATGCTAAGTGATCTAAGTTCTGATGGTACCCCACACCCTCCCATCATGTGGTTCCCGTATTCCTAACAGCAAATTACCTGGGATGTCTAAGTATCCTTTTCCTGTGAGATGATTTTGAACATTCCCTTCCTTTTGCTCATCAGTCAGAAGATTCAATCTTCTGTCTTTCGTTTTAAGTGTAAACCAAAAAAAAAAGGCTGTCATGCTTTACTTTAGAAATAAAGGTCTCCCAACATGCACCAATGATGGACTTGGACACCATGTGTCTCCCACAGACATTCACTTACCTCCCATTGCCCCTGCACTGCCTGGTTCTTGAGCTGGATCTTCCAGTCTTCAGTATTGGGGTCTGCACAGTGGTGCAGAGTGAGGATCACGGGGCGGGTCAACAGAGCTCCAGAAGGCCCACAGCTCACCACAGGGGTCAGTAGGGTCTGAGAGTCTTCCATGGGGGGCCTGCAGGGAGTGCAGAGAACCATACCTGTGACATTTCCATCGTATTACTGCCCTGTGAAGTCACTGAGATCTACAGTGGATAAACAGTTCAAATCACATCCTTATAACACTTGGGGGGGAGTGGGTAAGGCAGAAATAAATGGAATCCGTGTTCTCTATAGATTGGCTTTCATCTTGTAAGACTGGAGGTCTTGCTGACAGCAGGGCATTCGCCAGCATCTCTTTGATCCCGGTTCTCAGACATGAGGCTGCCTTGATAGTTTCCTCTGACTCTGTGCTCTGATACTTTCAGGATGGAATGAGAGAGAACAGACTCCTTATGAAGTTACATAAGCAGCTTTTCTGATAACACTCACCACTGGTCTCACAGTGTTTTAAATACTTTAGTGTTTTCAGGGCCTAACTTGAAAAATACTTCAAAAACTCGCTTCAGAATGAGGACACCCTAGAGCTAAACTTAGTCCAAATGACTTTCAGGCATAATTCAGGATAGTATAGCAGATTCATTCTTTCAAATGGGAGCAGAAAGAATATAAGATGGCATTTCTATAGCAAGTTAAAATGAGATCACATCACTTATGCATTTCATATGCAAAAAATCTGGTCAAAAGGGACTCAAAGATACAAACTGTTTCTCTCTCCCTTCCTCTTTCCCTCCCTTCTTCCTTTTCTAAACTCTGTCAGTCTGTTTGATTTACATTACTAAACAACAAGCAAATGGACTTATTAGTCCAGGCTGCCAATTAGTATGTGAGGAAGTCATTTCAAAGTTCCCAAGGTTGCTCCTGTATCTCACAACTCGCAGTGACTGTTTTGCTATTAGACTAAAGGCATGTTTCCTAAGAGCTCTCAAATTGGCTGGCAGAGGAGTGTGGCTACAGGGGCCATGGGGCCATGATATTTTAGTAGGGTCTTCAAACACCCCCTTCCCCAGAACAACGGCCTATGAAAACACAACTGACATGTGGTTCGTGCCTTAGACATATGCAAATTTATAATCCATCGTTACTAGATTATCATTCGTTTGTTCTCAACTTACATTATAATCAATTAGAATGAACACAATCTCCTTCTAGACAATTCTTTCCATATATCCTTGACCTACTAACTAGCCCACGTTATATCATGTATTTGGACATTATTTTGATATGTTCTTCCTTATAGAACATTCTCAACTTTTCCAATGTTATCTGACAAGTAAAGATTCCACTTCTCTCTTTATGTTTCTTTCTTCAATTCATGAAGAAGTTTTCAGAGATTTGGTGTCTCATTATATTGGGCATCCTGAAATTAACCTAAAACTTAAGTGTACTGCTAATTTCTTTAACTGAGACTATATAGATATAGTCACACACCACAAATCATTGCATTGGATTATTCTTAGATAATAACATAAATATTAAGTACCCAGCTCTAGTTAAGAGGGGAGGATGGAGATATTATTAAAAAACATCCTTCATAAAAGTAGGTGATAAATACCACTATAAACTAAGTTATTTGTTAAAGCTGAGCCCTCAAAGATTCCTAATGTAAGTGTTCTTAGGCTACATCAAGTCTATATAGTTTTGTGTTTGTTAGATGACTTTTGAACTTGGACATATTTATATTTTTATTTTGCTTTATTAAATTCAATATAAAGTTCTTAATGCTGTCATTTCTCCAAATATTGTTTATCTCCCACAGTCTCCTATCCATCATACAATGGATATGTTTGCTATTTTTGTGTTCGTTACTATCACTGGCAACATTGTAGCACAAGAATAAGACAAGGATAAGACCTTTCCAAGGTCACCACTTGAAGGCTTTTCTCTCATCAAACATCAATACCTTTGAGTTATTCAGCTCAACCAAATATAAATCCATTAAAATGAACATCTCAGTGACATCCTTCTGTCTTATTCAGGTAGACATTTAAAAAGACATCTCAAATTCTTCCATAATTGCAGTGGCTACCTGAAATTGATTTGTCTCTTGTTGTTACCTCTAATTTATGTATTATTTATCACATCATCTAGAAGTTAGTAAATATCTATGTCCTACCCTCACCTAATGCTAAATAAATAAACAGATAAATGAATGATGGCAGCTATTATTATTTTAACATTGTCAGAAGATAACTCTTCATATATTTATTATGATAATCGATGTGCTTAGCTGTTTTCAAGGGTGCTTGTCTACAGTTGTCTTGGAAGATAAAGATGTCTAAATCTGCAGGAAATGACAGGTAGGACTGCCTCTCATCATCAACAACTCAGCTTCCCCCTGTTTAGTGGTCCTTTGCTAAAACTATGTAGATATCACCTGACCCTCCTTGAAATGCTCTGGGAACTTTAGCTCAGAAAACTAAAACAAAATTGATGATGGTCTAGAACATGCAATTGTGGTGACTGATGAAGTTTCTGACCTAAAAATTTGCACCTTCTACCAGTACTGACACAACAATGACAGCTAACATGGTAGCTAGTAAGTGAAGCCAAACATGAAACCCTTCACAATTGCCAGTCATCACAATCTATAAAGCCTGCAGTTTGACTTTTATTCTCCTCCGGAATCTCTGACTCTCACTGCTTCCTCCTTCCCTTGAGGTTGTACCAGGATCTCACTGACTTCTGTCCTTTCCTTCTCTCCTCCCGTGTGGAAGGCTCAAATGAGCTTTTCTTACTTCCAGTGCTTTAATATCCTGCATAGCATGTTTCTGTTATTAAATCTATAATTTTCTAGGCACCTGGGGGATATACTTATATTTAGAATCACAAGGTTTATGGCAGTCCCTTGAGACTTCAATTCTATGCCCCCTACCACTTTGGTTTTCATTTTCTCGTAACATAGTTTGTCTTCTCTTTGTCTAATTTCCCCCCTTTACAACGTAGGTGAAACTTTGCTTTCATTTCGTCATGATTAATATTACACTATCTGCCTTTGGCAGAGACTTTATTGCTGCCTAATATCACTTTTCCTACAAGGAGAGAAATAAACCTGCAATGGTTATGCTTTCCGGAGGCCTACACCTACCTTTTAGTTACAAGTGTACCTTGAGAGGTGAGCAGTAAAATTTACCGGGAGGGACCTCAAGTGGATCCATTTCAAGTGGCCCCCAATTGAAGAGCTGAAGTTTGAAAAAAAAATCTGTCAGGGTAGTCTCAGCAGCCTGTGCCTGGAGAAGGTAAGGAGGGGGCTTCCTCTCACTGACCAGGAATGTAAGGGAGAAGAAGAGAGCCCCTGCTGGGTTGAGCAACCGTCAGTTGGACAATGAACACTTCTGGCATGCTCTATTGACGGGCACTGCTCTTGGAGGAGGGAAACCAAATGAGCAGTGGGGAGAGGAGGGGCTATGCGTGTCAAAAGAATTTATTAACTAAGTGAGGTGCAAAAATGTAATGAATAGGAAAGTGATGAAGTCGAATTCATAATGGGATGAACAATAAAGGAGTTAAGACTCTCATATGCTTCTGAGATGAAGGAAGCGGTAGAAACTGAAGGCAGTTGCCACCATGTATGAAAGGGGGAACTTAGGTAAAAGTTAACTACATTAAACCAAAGGTCAGAAGTGTCTAAATTTCTATAACCATTACTTATATAAAGGGAGGGTATCAAAAAAATACATGGAACCAAATAGTAGAAACTACATGTAGACCTCATCTATGACTTTGTAGAGAAGGGCTCCAATCTATTTATATCCTATGAGCGAGCCATCTGAGTTACTCAAGCAAACAGTCTGTACATCTTAACTGCAGATGACAGGGACATGCACACAGAACAAAAATGAGCTCAGAAGCAGCAATTAAGTAGGAAACCCAGCAAAATTCAATGATCAGAATTCATAGAGTGTTTCAAATGCAAGCAAACAAAAATCTAACAAGGATCAAATCACATTAAGAACTAGACAGGTCTCCGTGCCCCTAGGACAAAGTTCATGAAGAGGAGAAGGTAGTTTTCTGCCACAGAAATTTGCTTTCAGCCTCCGCTCACTGCCTGTCAGTGATAAGACTGTGTACACAAAACAGCATCATGGATCACTTTCGTGAGAGCAAAGAATTAGCTGCCTAGGCACACCAGTAAGGCGAGGCGTTCATGTGACAACACTCTCCGTAGGAAAAAACCAGAGCTACTAACACACTTGCCTGAGGATCCAGGGCTAATGATTAGCACCATGGGATTGCACATGCAAATCATTTTGCTACTTTAACACTAGTGTCTATGGGGTGGTCAAAAAGTCCACAAGGGTAGGGACTTTTTTAAAAAGATCTGCCTCCATCAACCTCTGTGTGGACATAAGGTGCCCTCTGTGAATACACGCCTTTCTGTCACTTCCTTCAGGGTGACAATATCACCCGAGGCTCAGCTGCCTTCTAAAGCACACACCATCCCACATAGTGGGCAACTTGCAATATTTGCATTCCATGCTGCTGACAGGGAATATCCAACTTGCTCCCAATCAAAAGCTCCATTGAGAAAACACACACACACACACACACACACACAC
>LOJH01000038.1:0-19350 GCA_001685095.1 Ellobius talpinus | reverse complement strand
TCCCAATCAAAAGCTCCATTGAGAAAACACACACACACACACACACACACACACGGAAGCCACTCTGAAAGGCATGTTATCTTTTCCCAGACAGGTAGACTATCCCTAGATTAAGTCAGAATGGCTAAACATTGTGCTCTGAGCTGAATCCTTATGGAATTATTTATCTGAGCGTAAACTTTGGGCACTCACAATCTACTTCCCTTGAGGACCATTAATACAAATAGTCTTTAAGCTCACTGCTACTTTTATCTTAGGATCTTTGTGACTCAAAGTATATTCTTTGTGAGGAAGCAGAGAGGAAGGAAACAGGCTCCTCCTAGGAATATTGTTCATGTGGGTCTTAAACTTTAGCGAAGTCTTTCTTTCATTTTCTCCCCTTTCCTCCCTTCTCTTTTTGAGCCAAAGTCTTTCTGTAGACAGTGCTGGCCTTGAACTCTGTAAAATCCTATCTCAGCCTTGCAAGTGCTAGAGTTCTAGACATACCACTGCATCTGGCTACATTTCCCCCCTGGATGCTAATGAAATTGGCTATGAAATAGCCAAACCATTATCTACTCTCAGGAAGTATGCTTCATTATGCCACTATTTGACCTTCCTACTGCCCACCTGACTTTATACATCACTGTTATTTCATGGCCTCATTGCTATCCCACACCTTGGACTAGTTCTATAAGGGATTTCAAAAATAGAAGAATGCCAAAGATCACCAATAACCTATAGTTAACAAACCCTGTAGTTTTTAAAATGGTTCTCCCTTCTTTACATTTCAACCACTTTCAATTACCTGCTTGATTTGGGAAACCTCCTTACTTATGATTTTTAAAGTTCTCTTATATCATGGCTTATTTACCCTTACATACATGTTCATGCTTTAGTTAAAAAGTACTGTTACCCCTGTGTCAGATACAAACTGTGTGCTCACCTTATCCTTTCATGTTTGGCTTCATTACAAAATATCAAGAACTAGAATGTTTTCCACTGCCCCCTACACCGCATTTCTTTTTACCTTGAAAATCCATCTCCTGCTAAGACTTCATTTCTATATCTATGCCTGAGATCATATCCTACTTACATCAGAGCACATCTCCTTCAGAAACTGAGGTTCTCCCCTCTAGCCAGTGACTGTTTCAGCCCTCCTTTGCTTACAGTGCCCAGGCCTTGTGCTTTAAACACGCCTTATGTATTTCTCTCCAACACTCTGGCCAGTTAAGAAACACATTTTGCTCTGCAGTAACTTTCACTCTTTTCTCCTCTGTCTTCAAGCCTGGCATACTCCATGCTCACCTCTCAAGCCTGGCATACTCCATGCTCACCTCTCATCAGCCCAACCCAAACCAGAACCTTCATGAAGATGTACTGTTCCTTTTCCCAGCACATCACATTGCAAGTTACCACATCACTCTTTAAAAAGAAGTGCTAATCCTGTGTCCTTGAGCTGATCATAAATTTCCTGTCGCTCCCCACACTTTACAAATAGAATCCTGTTCACTTTCACATTCAGGATCTATGAA
Source organism: Ellobius talpinus (assembly GCA_001685095.1). Taxonomy (NCBI): domain Eukaryota; kingdom Metazoa; phylum Chordata; class Mammalia; order Rodentia; family Cricetidae; genus Ellobius; species Ellobius talpinus. The sequence goes on along the minus strand of LOJH01000038.1, from coordinate 17,836 downwards.
CCAATTGCTCCTTTTGGCTGGCTGATTGAAGGAACCACCAGGCCGGCATTGGATACAGAGGAAAGGGAAAACGTGACTTTCAGATCTCAAACCATTTTGTCCATAAGAATTGATTAATGATGATGCTTTGGTTTCAATAAGATTTACTTTTTTAAAAAATTCCTTCTAGAAACAGGATGTAAGGGGCCACATTTCTATATAAGCCACACACATTGTATTCATGGGGGAATGGAGACTTTGTGTTCTCTCCAGAGCTCCAGGAAGCAGGAAAGGAAGATACCCTGGCCCTTGCAACTCCTCACCTTCTCTGGTCAGATGAGGCTTGTCCCATCCCTGGCCCATTTAGGCAACACATCTGCCAGTCTGTCTTTGCAGAGAGCACATTCAGTAATGATAAGGCCACATTTGTCACATTCAGTCTGCCACATGTAATTAAGTTCACGCCTCCCTCTAGACAACTCACATCAGCAGATGACCATCTGGGTACCATCCAGCTGGAAACACACCCAGTTCTGGATGCAATGGAAGGAGTCGGAGAAAAAGAAAAGGGGAGAAAAATAATGCTCACAGTTCTTCTGCAAATGCCTTCAAGTGGCACTCATCTCCTGATTTCTTCACCTGACTGCTCAGAAAAGTTTCCTCTGGATTACATGATGATGGGAACGGTCTTCACTGAGCAAAATGGATCCAAAGTGTAAGCTAATGAGAAGGTGGAGGGTGTACGCAGGAGGGATGTCATCTTGGAAAGCGAAGAGCTCTGGGGTCAGGAGAACTTGGGTTGTACTTAGCCCTCCTCAATCACTAAGGAGACTTGACTTCCCAGGCATCAGTCTTCTCACCTTTAAAATGGGGTTCATCACAATGTACAGGTTTTCACTAAGACAGGAACATGTGTAAGTACCATCAGAGGTACTTAGCTTTGCTACACATTCGTTTCTACCATGCTGTTACAGGTTTGTGTCATATTAGAAAATTTGTGGTGTGAGCTCTTCCCATTTATCTGACAGACAATCTCCTCGTGTTCTATCTTCGGTTTATGGTCTCTGGTAGGTATTTTCTTTCTGGGGTGTATGTATTCATGTATGGAGGCTAACAGTGGGCTTTTGGTGTCTACCTTATTGTTCTGGGACAGAATCCCTTACTGAAACTGAAGCTAGTCAGTCCGTCCAGATTGAATTGCTGGTAAGCCCTTGGGTTTTCCTGTTTCTACTTCACCAGTGCTAGGATTATGGGTGTGTGCCACCATGCCTATATCATCCTCCGGCCTTCTTGCTTTTTTGACAAACGCCTTACACCATGAGCCATTTCTCCACCCTACCTCTTGCATGTTTTGTTTTGAGATCTTGAACTTTCTCCTCACACACAACTTTCTTGATGCAAACTAAATTCAATGGAGCCATTCCCCCTTCATTACCTAAAGTCAAAGGCAGTTGAATCTTAAAGAACTGGTGTTTGGCATTATCAATATTCTATTCTCTCATCTTCATCCAAATTGTATAATCACTACTCTGAGTAGAAAATCCTGAAAGGATGGAATGGAACAGCAGGGGGGAGTGAAGAGGGCACACCATACTGTGGCAGTAGCCCAATATGATGTGGGCTTTAAAAGTTACAGGGTGAATAAAGAAATCCATGAACACTGCATGCCTTTTTTGTGGCAATAAGTCTAAGTCAGTTCTCAGGTCAGTCAGAGCTGCCACCCAGAACATCAAAGGACATGGGGGGCAGCATCTGTTTAATGCTCACCTTGGCTTAGGACAAGAGAAAATAAAATGAAATAAATCTGTCTTAGATTTTTGCTAACTGCTTTTCTTGCTCCCAAAGCAGGGAGCCCTAAGGATCTGTGAATGTTTCTCTGCAGTAGGAATGAAAAAAAAAACATTTGCTATAAGTAAATACAAAACTTTTAATGATTTTCCATGGCTCAAATTTTAGGCAGGAATAATGTGCAACGATTTTGCTTTTTTTTGTCTTTTGTTTTTCATCTTCTTGGTCTGGCTGTTGTTTGTGGAGGTAGAAGGGCAGGAAGGATACTCCCAGAGGGGGGAATGTTCTGGGTCATACTGCTATAAGTAACTGTGTCTCCACCCGGGGTGTAGAACAAAGAAGCTTTCAGTTACCAAAGCAGGGACTAAAAAGAGCTGGCTGAGGATGAGAGTGGGGAGGAGAGTGCAGGAGGATGATCACCTGGTCTGCATCTGTCACTCAGATGCCACTCAGAGCCACAACTAAGGATGCTTCTTCCTGGGACCAACAGTGATCCTTAAACAATGAGCATCTCCATTTTCAAAACATCTTTTGTTTTAAGATCTCAATGTGTCTTTGAAAGCACTAATTACCCAGGCTTCTAGTGCATGTCCTTCACACACACACACGAACACACACATGCACACAAAGAACACCCTTTATGTGGGAATTACTCAAGAGAGACCATGTCTGCTAAATTAGAAACTGAATTTAGGACATCTGACCTGTTCTTATTTTTATTACTTAAAATAACTACATGTTGATCAACAAGACACAGTCAAAATCGAACCTTTGGATTCTGTATGGTTTAAATCAACACTAGGCTAATTTTGAAAGTTCTAATTATAAAAGAAGGCTGATGATTCTTAAGCTGGAGGAGAGTTAAGAGCGGAAAGGGAAGAATGAGCATAGGGTTGTGCTAGGCTGAGGTGGGAGGGGCATATCAGGGGCACTGCTAGGCTGAGGAGGGAGGGGCATATCAGGGGCTGTGCTAGGTTGAGGTGGGAGGGGCATATCAGGGGCTGTGCTAGGCTGAGGAGGGGGGGCATATCGGGCTGTGCTAGGCTGAGAATGGGAATGTCAGAAGCTAAGGTGTATCCACTTTTGTGATCTTTATCTCTACTATGGCTAGATTCTTGACCCAGGTCACAAGACATCAGCATCCATGCATCTCTTTGGACAATCTGTGAATCATGTTTTTGTCCGTATTTTTCTGCTAAAGAACTATGTGTCCACTCACAGAAAAGAACTCGAGCATTCTATCCACACTTATAATATGCAGTGCCTGAAGCTTCAACAAGAATGAGAAGATTGAATTTTTTTATAGGTGTAGAGTCAAATGTATGTCACCTAAGACAAACTATATTGTATCTATCATTTCTATTGTACAATTCTTCCCCAAGTGAAACATTGATAAAGTCAAATGCAACAGAAAAAAAATATTTACCTCATATTTTCTTTCCTGTGTACAGTTACATACATTTCGTAGACTCTCCCTTGGGGAATGGCCCCAGCGGGAATCAGCAAGCTTACTCCTGAATAGCAAAGGAAAAGAATATTTTATAAGACCTGTGAACCAAAGGAAACTTCTAGAACTCCTTTGCAGCAAGCAAAAGGGAATGCGATTTTGCATCCGTGTAGCACTAGTCTTTGCATTTTCCCTAAAACCATGCAAAGGTCCGAAGCTCCCTGCCCCTTCTTTCTGGTCTTGCTTTTTACCATAACTCCCTCTGAACTGTTATGGGATTACTTAGGAGAGTGATGTCATTTTAAAAGTTCGTGTTTTATTTAAGGAATAGACAGATGGTTACACTGTTATTTTTCTTGTAAATTGTGGAGAAACCAAAAACTGCTATTAAAATTTTAAACAGCTGCAATGATGCATTGTTTTTGATTTTAAAAAAAAGTTCCCCATGAAATTCAAAGTCAGGGAAATGCTAACCTCAGCCATCTCAGAAAACATTTTTCCCCCTGAAATATCTGGTGATCATCAGTGTTATTCCACAGCAGAGAAAGAAATGGGAAGAATTTACTTTATTATTTGCAAGTCTAGAAAATGATCAACGACATCTCACATAGCTGCAGTAAGTAGAGAACTTCTCATTTGTTGATGATTGGCACCCATGAGAATGATTATTGCTACGAGCTGTGTGAGAACTATACCTTGGATGTTATTGAGACAATTTGAGTTGGTGTCAGGATCTCCTGGAGATCCTGGCTCCAAAAACTTAGTGAAAAATTTTTCTTCATCCAGTTTGAACAAGTTTTCAGATGATGTACGCATTGGTGATCTGAGGTCTACCCTCTCATAACCCCAGCCCAGTAGTACAGGCCAGCACTACAAAGAGGGACTTGGCTGAAGATACATGATTTCATCTTTTCATTCCCATGAAATGCACCTTGGTTAAATATAGTAAAAATGCATAGACTTTCTTTGTGAGGACAGTGTCTGGCCTTTCTATGATGTCAAGAACGAAATTAGTCTCCTTGAGTAACATGTAATTATTTCACATGGAATAGAATGTGCCCAATGAGAGAAGGCAGCAAGAAAACTTGACCGAGAAGTTTTAAATACCAAGGGTTAGGGGTACAGTTATTCAAATGTCTTGACAAAACCTTATCTGTGATGGTGTTGAACCAGGGTGTCCTTGAGATGGAGAGGGCAGCTTTGGTGCTAGGGAAGTGGAGCATGGTGTTAGTGTAAGTGTGGCTTCTGGAGGGCATGAGACTGGAACAGGAAGGCTGTATACGAGACAGCTTAGACTCAGAATTCATTTTCCAATCAAATGATACAATGCATCTCAATTTTTGTTATGAGGATGAAAAATTATAAATACAAAGGTAAAAGAATAGTTAGGAAACAACTGTACTCTATTGAAAGAAATAATCCAAAGTTTATTTATAACATGCTAGCTTCTCCCCTTCCATTTAAAGAAGACTTTGTTATAATTCACATATTGGAAAGTGATGGGTGAAGAAACAGGTAGAAAAAACAGAATTCAATGAGCATCATGGGAGAAAGCACTATCTTTTGGATAAATGTAATTTTTAAATAATATTTAAATGTAAATTTTAAATAATAGGATATGTTTGACTGGGTATTTAATGGACTATTATAAACATCATGTTTTTTTAAGAGCATACAAATAGCATGGGAATTAATGAGGTTAAAATTCTTAAGTAACATGATATCAGTTATGTACAAATACAGGAAAAGGGAAAATTATATTCTGTCAAGTAATTGTAACTTTATTACAAGACCTTTTTAACAGGATAGGGTAAATAGTTATCAAGGCACTGAAGAGGGAATGAAAAGGAAAAACAAAAGACAGCTTCACATTCAGGCTAAAGAGTCTTGTGGTTTTGCACTTGCTCATATATATGTATAAATGAAATGATATTATATGTATTATATATCCCATGTATCTATTTATTAGCAATAAGTATATATAACACATATATAAATAGAATAAAATATATATTATGTCATATATGTATCATACTATATATATAATATACATGTAATACAGTACACAATTTTATATGACATTAATACAATAGGTCAGTAAAGTTATTTGTGTTATTTTATTGAACATATTCACAAACTTGTCCAAATAGTGAAGCTGTGCTTTTAAAGTAGTCATTTGCTGTCTAATATCCTATAGTGCAAGTCCACCAGTATTTACCAACTTTCAACATTGGCAGACTTAAGTGCTCTGTGGAAGATGATTGTGTTTTGTATTCTTTAGACATTGCTAAACTATTTCATATATTTGAAATAAATAAAACCACAAAAGTACACTGGTTGAAGCTGAGATTTTCAACAAGGAATCATAGACTGGAATAAATACCTTACAGATATTTTCTGATTGAATGATGCACTGAATAATTAATACAAAGATTTTGTGTTATTATGCACTATTTCCAATCATTTAGAAAGTAATTTTCTGAAATATAGTTTCCTTGAGGAAATTGGCCCAAACCAACTCTTTGCATTTTCTAATAGTATGTTTTGAACTACAGGGACTCCAACGAGGATTCCTGGGTTGATAAAACCTTCAAGGCGGTAGGTGCCAGTTCTGAACTACACCTCAGCAGAAAGTTCTTTCAAGAGGAACTGAATTTAGAATTGCTTGGATGAAGATACATGGTTTTGTACATTTTGTATGAAGTAATGCTTGGGTTCTACTGAATGGAAATTTGACTTAGACTACATCCAACATTTCAGGTTCAGTAAAAACACACAGAGGTAAGATTTCAAGCCGCATCTTTGTCATTTAAAACGTTAAGAATTACCTGAGTTAGGAATGATGAGGTGACCCCCAAGTGAGTTGAAGGTGCCAAACGCTGTGCAGGATGGGTCGGTCTGTCTCGCGAGACTCTGATTCTTTAGGTTAAGAGCCTCATTCTCTAGCAAGGATTGGGTCATCTGGGGTGACAGCTTGGATGTGAACTCAGAGAGGTCATCCTGAGGAGTGACGGCACCCGAAGTGTTATACACTTTGATTTTCAAGTTGGGCAGTGGGTCCAGAATTGGAGAATTGGTCATTGGTATTTTGTCTGAGACATCGTGCAGAGCATAGACAGGCCCCCTGTACATGGCTGCAGCTGAGGTGAGGTCTGGGGGGACTGCCAGGAGATCTGAGTCAGAAAGAGAAAAGAAGTCCGTTTGCATTCTCTGTTCAGACCAAGCTAGATTAGTGAGAAACCACTTCACACCTTTAAGCCAAAGCAAAGCTGCTCTGCTAACAGTGTAGAAAGAGAAATCAAAGGTGCTGGGAAACAGGACAAATACAGCGTCAGTATCCATCTTGTTATTGTCCATTGATAGGTAACCTTGCTTCTCTGATATGCTCCCTTGAGGTTTAATCATGACACTTAGGGCATTTGGCCATTTCAACAGATTAGAAAGAACAATAAGTGCTACCGAGTCACTATCTGGTAATGGTTTTGCTTACCTATGCTAGCTTTGGATTCACATGTACATCACTGCATTAAAAGCATTATAAGAAAGGGAAAAGAGACCAGAAAAAAATCAATGAATCAATGTAATAGTTCTTTCAAATAGAAGTTAAGAAGCAGGATAGAGGTACCTGTCAGACAAGCAAACCAGAAATGATCTGTGCATCTCAACAACTCTGATTTACTGTATCAATGATTTCATTCCTATAATGAACAAAGCCAACCAAAATCTCCGCCTTTACTCAACTTACATTCTAGCTCAACTGGATGACAGAGATGCAACTGAATTTGAAGCTACACGGTCACTCTGCTTCCCACAGGCATAATTCAGAGGGTGGAAAGCTCACTGACCTTGTCTGGCAGCCTTGATGTTCACAGGCTGAAAGCCGCCATTGAGTGCTGAGGAATCAATGATGTCAGACTCAAAGTCTCGGTGGTTCTTCCGGTAGACGAACAGGGCCACTACAACAGTGATCGCCAGACAAACAGTGACAGCTATCACGATCCCAACGTACAGCGCCACATCATCTGAGTCAGGAGCAGCTGGAAAGAGAATGAAACATCCGACCAACTGCTTCTAGAGACTTCCCACAGAACACATATGTATTGCAGTAATTTTTTCAGACATTTATTGCCATTTTTATGGGTTAATTTCAAGTCTATTTCAAAAGCTATATAAAATGGCTATGGTTTTTCAGTGGGAAATTATCACTGATTTCTTTTTCCTTCTCACTCTGCATCAATCCACCCACTAATCTATCTTGTAATTGGACAGCATAACAGACTATATTTATTGGCAAGCATTTAAAGAAACTGGAGCCCAAGCTATCCCAAACCACAGGAAATAGAGTTTATTACTCCTTTCAGGTGAAAAAGTTTGGGAGGATTTTTGAATTCATTTACAGTTTTTTTTAAGAAAAAAACCCAACAAAACAACCTATAAACACGTCAGAAACATCTGGTAAGATTTTAATCTGTATGTGGATTGAACCAAGATGTTTTTCTAACTTCCACATCAGTCATAAAATTACTTCCTATACACTCTTCTCTCTTCTGCCTAAATCAGTGCAAGAATGGATGGGAACCTTGGAACTGGGCAATACAGCCAAGCAAGTGTAAGGAGAGAACATGGTGGGTTAGGATCATGTGTTTTCAGAAGCCCAGATCTGGGGCAGAAGATAACGTGAGTTCTAGTTTATGATGCAGACTCAGTATTATCTCCCAGGACCCTGAGCTTCTCATGGGCCCATGTTAGAGCTCCCCACCTAAGCTTCTCATTACTGGAATAAACTATAGCTCCGTGAGGTGTTGAAGAATAAAAAAATCTTAGTCAATGATCTGGCAGGTCAGGCTACCTCCGGAGGCAGGTAAGCATGTGACCAACACAAGGTACCATCCACAGGGGGCTGTTTCTAGGTAATGCAAAAGAGCGAATTCTTATAAATGCTGTCTGTTGTTTTGGTAGCACGAAACATGCTTGGCTAGAACTGGAGGTGACAGAAACTGATTACGAAAACAAAACATAAAAATAAACGAAAGTTTTATTTAATCAGTTTGACATTGTTAAGTCTTTGTTTTAGACCCAGGAGAAATATTCAGCAAACCAAGCAAACCTGCAGTCTCCTCATTGTAAAAGAGGTCATTTGTTGGTGCTGTAGGTAGCCAAAAACAACCAAAAACTTCCTGGCCAATTTATATACATGTACATTTAGGTGTCGGGTGGAGAGGACTTTCAAATCTCTATGTTTTGTGTTCTAAAATTTGGGAAACCATTCCTCTCTCCTAAGACACAGAGCTACATGGTTTATGTGTGGTAATAACTCATCGTTTTATATGCCAGGGGCTCCCAGCAATTACCCAATGCTTGTGCCCCAGTGTCTTTAATTACACTGGCAGTTTATATGAATCTACTGTTGGAAAGGGTCCTCTTTCAAAGCTATCACCCTTCCCAGTATTTCAACTTTCCCTTCAATCAAGCCAGTATCAACAGCATCCCCCCAGCATCCCGATACTCTTCATTTTGTGAACACTGCTTTAAGATGCTGACTCTACTTTGCCGTGGGGCTTTATTGGCGACCCTGTGGAATAAATTTTAACTTGGACCAGAATAGTATATCTAATCCTTAATGCTTGACTTTACTTATTCATGATTTATAGCACAACAGATCTGCATTTCCTCAACCTTTCCTTTTTAGTATTTGAACTCTGCCCTTTATGTATGCCAGCCAATTTCACGATATGTTTTCTCAGTGATGGGGACTCGTGCTGTCAATGGTAGACTGATAGCTTTTAAAGCTGGCAGCGACTTGAAATGACCCTTTCTTCTCTTCAGCATTGAAAATCTAATTTGCTTTTCATGTTAGAATACATTAGGCTCCTATTTCCTGTGTGCACATCTGTGAGCCAATGAAAGGAAAACTTGAACAGGGGCAATAATGTTAGAGGACTCTTTCCCAGCATAAAACCCAAACATCAAACTTACAAGAAAATCCATATTCATTCTGGGTTCTGTGTTCAGTTGAAATGGGGTAAATGAATCCTTGAAAAGAAAAAAGAACATACAAACGATGAAACAGAAATGGGAACAAAATCAAATCAATGAAGGAAAACAAAATAGGAAGCATGAAAAAAATAGTTTAATTAAAGAAAAAGGAAAAGAAACCTGTGGTCCTTTAAAATTCTGGTGGAGTATGGAATTATGATTTTGTGCCCCCTGTTTGCTCTGGAGCCTCACTAAGAATCAATAAGTAAGCAGATTGAATTTCAGAGTAAAAACTGGTCTTGACTCACTAAGTTTGGAGTGCTTAAAGTCTTTCTTTTATTGAGCATAAACTCTAATGGATCTAATTTATTTCAGAAATCGAGGGTCATTAGCATAAGGAAAATCTTTTTTTCCTTATCCCTGCCATATGCCTTAATTCCCAGGACATGCCCAGAAGAATCTGAACAGTTTTTTTTTTCATTTAATCATAGCCGCTTGCTTTTGGTCTCACAGAACTAAAGCAGGTCTGTCGTCACTGGTCAGAGGCTAAGTACCCACTTACCCAGCCGAGCAGTGCTCAGCAATGCTCACCTCGCCAACATCTTTGATCCACTTTTTGGATTTTTGGTCATTGATTGTCCCTTTCATTTAATAGGAATCCAATTGAGACTGCCTGGGTACTGTATAGAGTGTCAATACAATGACAACTGGGTGTTTTTATTTGAAATCATTTGAAAATCAATTGGACTAAGAGATAATAAACTTATTTATTTTAGGTCTTTAGAGGGATGTTTTACATTGGCCAGATAATAACTAGTAACCTCACCCCACTAAAAATGCAGAAGCAGCATGGTTAGGACCCTTTTTTTTTCTTTTGAATGCATTCTGTGTAGGGAACCAATGAGAACAGCAACACAACATTAAAAATGTCAATGCAAAGTGGAGGGGAAATAGGCACAAGATGGGTAAAAGTGAGGACATAAAGTTTTCCAATGAGAAAGCTGTGGAAAGAACTGTAAGTCCAACTTATAACTGGCACCCAGTGTTTCCTAAGATTTAATATTCTGCAGCATATGAATTAATCAAATAATGTAGCACCATTTGATTAATCAAATGAAGAATGAACATGAGCATGCGAGTCAAACATCCCTAGCAAATACTCAGGGGCAAAAAAGCTAGAGAGGAACCAGAAGAATCACAATTAATTAGTTCAAAGTGAAGGTCTGGAAGACTTTAATGGTAAGGGCAACTCTAAATCAGGCTGCAGGTAGCTCTCCTGCAGCCAGCAGAGCGCTCACTTCTCATCAGCTATTTACCTATTTGGGATTTAATTCCGGGGAAACACACAATGCTACTTTAATGAAAGTGAGGCTGGCCGGAGCACAGATAGGTTTGCTCTGAATTAATATTTAATGCTTCCTTTGAGAGCAATGATTGCAACCTCCTACTTGGTTTTATAAATATTATATTCCTTATTCCAGTTGTCGGAGTCCATGTATTAGTTTGGTTTTCCTTTTCAAACATCTCTGTCTGGTAATAGCTGTTTTCCATGTGTAGTCTGTGAACTCAATAAAAGGACAACTGGGACAAATGGAGACTTTAGAAACCCAAGGCCTTAGGGCAAACCTGGTTTATTGCTATGGATGCAGAGCTGAGCATGAAGCCCTTCTTTTGGAAGTAAGGATGCTATCCCTACACAGAGGAATGCTGAAAAACTTATTTTTTTACATGCTACAAGACAAGGTTGTGAGTGTAAAACAGAAACTTGGAAATGTTCCCATGGTGACCTGGAAAATATTGGTAAACACTTGGGTATGCAGGAACCCCAAAACGCATGAAAGGAAAGCTTCAGCCCAGAGACAAATGACAAGCTCTGAAGTATATCCTCCATAAAGCAGGTCCTGGTCTTCCCTGTTGGCTTATATTCCCACTTCCCTTAGATTCTTGTTGACAGGCAAAACAAAGACTAATCGAAATTTATAGTTCTTTATTTTCTAATGTCCTGTGTTGATTTAGATCTAGACCATTCAATAACTAAATTGGCATCGTATGCATTGATTATGAGACTTATATTTAACTCTAGGCAAAGGATTAAGAATTCACTCATTCATTCATTCACTCAACTATTCATTCAGCAGGTACTCTTGAATTCTACTATATTCTGAGTTCTAATACAGTGGTGGGAGAAGCTTTCCTACTTCCCAGAGTTTTCCTTATGGCATATAAGAAGTAAACAAATGACACCATAAACAAGATTATTTTAAACATTGAAAGTGTGAATTAAAAATTAAGCATACAGGCTGACGATGCAGCTTAGTCATCAAAGGCTTGGCTATGACACACAACACCCCTGAATTTGAGCCCCAGCATTGAACATGTAACACAGCAGTGGCGATGTACACTAGTAACCTCTGTACTTGGGAGGTAGAAGCAGGAAGGTCAGAAGTTCAAAGTTATCATCAGCTACATAGAAAATTCAAGATCACCCTGGGGTACACGAGCACGGTCTCAAAGCATTATTATCTTCAGTGCTCTCATCGTCATCATCACCATTCATAATATAGAGTGTGTGATCTGATTAGAGATATTCACAGCAGCAGATCATGTAGGATGGCTGGTCCACAAAGAAGTTTTAATGTTATTACAAACAAAATGAAAACTATGTGTTTGAAATATGAAACAAGTCGCTTAGGGTTCTCTACAGAGAACGAACTGCAGAAGGAGCAGAGCCACAGTATTTCCGTTAACACCCAGTTGGGAGAGAGCTTTTACTATATCAATATATTTAGTGAAGTACTTGCATTTGAATTTGCTTTCGGTAAAACAAGATAGTAAAAAACTAAATGTCTCACTCACTGTTAGTTATTTCTCACAGCTAATTAGGACCGACCATTCTAGGCAAACTGATAGTTCCCTACATGAAAAACCAAAATCAGACCAATATTAGGTATGCTCAGTGCCCCAATTTACTGTGTTATGGAGACATTGATAAGGAGCTGTTGACGGCCACTCTGAAAGCACTTTCATTCCTTCTAAAGTCTTTGCTGCCACCTAAGGAAAAGTGCCACCTAGGGGGCTGGAACGACCGCTGCACCCTGTAAATGGGCGAACAGAGGAGCCTTTTCCAGAACTTGCTTTTATGCTTTTCCATCTGCCTCATCTCTCCTGAAACAACAGGGAACATTTTCTTCAGTTAATGAAGTGGCCCTGCTGAGTGTTGTCCTAGCAATAATGAAAAATAACAAGTCCAGCACAACACAGCACAAAGTGATTGTTTTGTCGCTTGTGAACCTATTTCATATCTTAGGGATTTCACTTCTCTGATATTTAAAGTGAAGCCAAATGAAAGAACACCAGGGATGCTGGACAACATAGTGAACTTGAGTTCCTGGTTTTGAATTCGTCGGCCTGGCTGACTTCTGTTTGTCCAGTTCTCCCATTCCTTGAATGGTGAGATGCTGGACAAATGATATCTTCCCCCAAGATTCAGTTTTCCGATCCACACAGGATATTATAGATTCTTGTTTCCATAGCTGTAGAAGGGAGAAATTTGGTTTACAAAACGCTTATAATCAGTAACTGGCAAACATTTACGACAATATTATTATGAAGCACAGTGTTAAGGTACACTGACGTGCTGGGTTCTAAGGGAACATTGTTTTGTACCATGAGTGTGGCCTAGTTAATGAGTGACCTCAGAGAACTTAGCCTGCATTTCAGCTCCCTGTTTACTGCAGAGCCAAGGAGCCCAATTTCTCTGAGAAGCCATGGATAATGTCCTCTTTTAAGTACTATATATTCTTTACTGTCCCTGTTGAAAGGGGTTTGTGCTTGGCCTTTGTGGCTTCTGGCAACCATACAGTGACATGCTTTAGGAGCAAGTTTCCAGAAGAAGAGCGAAAATTGATGCTGGCCTGATTTCTCAAATGGGAGTGCTCCATTTCTCAGCGAGGAATTTGAAAGGGGGCAGAGGCACTGACTTTTATTGTTTGGATTCTTACAATGTTTGGGGGCTTCTTTTGGCCTTTAGCAACTGAGGTCCAAGATGCTACATGCCCTGAAATTAGATGAACATTCATGGGAATAAAATGCACTCCATAAATTCAATACATAAGCCACAAGACTCAGACTGGTATTTTCTCTGTCATAGGCAGGATTCCAGGGCAGGATGCAGTAACATTAGCATCTGGGCCAGATGGAGCCAATTCCAGCAAAGGCTAAAAGGGAGCTACCTTTACCCTTCAATCTCTTAAAAGAACTTTGAAAACTTAAAGAAATTTTACTTTTCAAAGATGAAGTTTGCCTAACCTGGAGCACTAGAAAATGAAGGTTTCATTGTGAAGAAAAAAAATTATTAATACTATATGCATATACATGTGTGTGTGTGTGTAAGAGTTGGTGCTGAGGCACCCCAGAACGTGTGGAGGTCATGGTATAACTTTCAGGAGAGAGTTCTTTTCTTCTACCATATGATCTGGGTGTTGGAGTCAGATCGTTAGCTGCTGGGCCATCTTGTTGGCCCTCATCATGGAGAAAAGCTTTCTAGGAACTTCAAAGAACTTAAAAACAAGAGCAGCTCTCTTGAGCGGTTAGTGCAATGCCCCTTTGACTTCGAAAGCATCTTATGATTGCTCATATCATCATTTCAAGAGATCAACTTGTCTAAGCTCTCCCAGTCGATGAGACTGTGTGTCAAAGGCTAGAAAGGATAATTCCAATAGTATCCAAGTTTAGATTCGACCAAAGGAAATTTAATTTCAGCCATTCTTGTCAATCATGTTGATATTCAAGTTTTGCCTTGTCTAACGCCAGGGTGTGCCATTCACATTTGCGCTGACTCTAGACTTGGACTGCTGCTATCACTCTACCCATTTTCTGGTGGCTGGCTGAAAAGTGACATGAGAAAAAAGTGACCCCTATTTTTGCTCAAGGTCATCTATTACTCTAGGGATGGGACTACCTGTGTTTTCCAACTGATGTCCAACTGTTTTTAAAATCAAAGTCCATGTCCAACTATCTTAAAATGGAAAGAGACATTTCCTTGGATTCATATCTCAATAGCAACACATCTTTTTGATCATGGCCAGTGCCTGGTATCTGTATGGTTACATGCCTGAATGTAGCCTGTTTGGTGGGGGTTTCATTTGGGCATTATCAGGAGCAGTGCCAGAATATCCACTTTCCCAAAATGCAGCAAGTAATTTTTTTATTTTTCTTATTTTTTTAAAAAAAAGGTTTGCTTCAGTGAAGTATGAATATAAGCTGATAGAAAAAATGATGTTAGCTTTATGATTAAAATAACTTAATGTTAACTACTTTTATTCTGTAATTAATATTTTCATACCAAAATTATAATGGATAATTCTGATTGCCAACTTGACAGGATTTAGAGTCACCATGGAAACAAACCTATGGGTATACCTGGGAGGGATACTTTAGGTAAAGGAAATTTAGCTACAGAGACTCACTCTTAATGTGGGTAGTAGCATTCTACTCATGCCCCAAAGTAATTGATTCAGATACAAAGACCAGTCTCCATTTCCCCAGCCCTGGGACTACAGGCATGTGCTACTGTGTGGGTGTTGAGGATCAGCATCCAGGTTATCAGGCCCATGCAGCACTCTTCCAGCACCCCCAAAAAGAACAAATGAAATGATAAAACAGTAAGAGCAGGCAAAAGAGCTTATATAGTAAAGAGAGTAAAAATGAGAAAGATTCAGTTTATATAGTAGCTCCTACATTTATCTGTGGGTCTCAGGTGGGTCAGTAGTTTCTAGTCAGTGTTTCAGTTTTTTAGTTTACATAATAGAACAATTATTAGTTATAGTCAAAAGACCCATCTTTGAGGTTATTTTTCTATCTTTTGAGTATTAATTAAATTGAACTCAAGTAATTTTTGACTCCATTTAGCCATATCTGACATTGAGGTGTACAGTCGGGAACAATTTAAGCTAGAGTCTAACGGTGTATCATTAGGTGAAAAGAGAATAGAATTAAAATTAAAACTGAAATTCATTTAACTGTAAAAATGATATGATAATTTTATGCCCTCTAAAATTTGAGAACTCCTGACCCAGACTTAGGAAATATTTAAAAGAAAAGCATGCACATAGATGCTGTGGGAATTACATCTCTTTAAATTTGGACCAAGCTAGGCAAAATGGAGACACTATGGATTTGTAAGGATTTTTGCTTGCCTTCATGGTTTACTTACTGTCGTCTTATATCGCACTGTTCATATGCTCTTAACGTGCATATAAATAGACTTAAGGAAGCTGTAAGACCTTTAGAAAAGAAGACCAATCGGAGATGATGGTGACACCAGGACTCAACAGTTACACATCACAATTCATCAGTTCAAAAGTGTGTTAACTGTGTCCTTTGTAAGTTTGGGGTTCTTTCGTCTGATTTTGTTTTGTTTTGTTTTCTGTTGTGATAGGGCCATTACTGTGTGGTGCATTCTGGTCTGGAACTTACTAGATAGCATCAGCTCACATCTGTTTTCTTGCCTTAACCTCCTGTGTGCTGGGATTTTAGGCACAAGCCACCACACCTGGCTCAAACTAATGTTTTCAAATCACCAAATTTTAGTTAATTTCAGTTTTATTTATCTACTTGACATACACTCAATATAAAACTTCCTAAGACCTGGTTTCATTTAAGATCTGATCATTAGAAGAATCTGCTCCAATAGACTTGCCCTTTTCCTTGAACTGGCTGCCTGATCTGTTTGCCAAGTGTTTGCAGACCAACCTAACATGTGGGATATACACATCTTGATCACATGTCTTCTAATGCATACATTCTTGCTAAAACCTCAAGAGTGAGTCAAAAATCAACATGCCCAGGTTCTTTTTCTCCCCTTCCCAAGTCTGAGCTTATTTTATAAACCCATCAGAGCACTAACGATGTCAAAGGTCAACTTTGTTAAAAGCACACAAGGTCATTTATTATCCTTACCCACTCTTCTGAGGGTTTATTGTTGATGGGGTTTACAAAAATCCAAGTAAATGAATATGTAAAATTCAAGATGTTACAACAAAAATAGGAAAGAACATTTTCTTAGCATGATGCCAACCATCGAGGTTGCTGTGGCTATCTGTTGCTCCACGTTTTGGAGGACACTGGCCACACCAAGATGGTTCCTGGTCTTGTTTATAACAGTCACCAAGCATACCTTCAAATAACAGGTAACAGATATATAACAACCCTGCAGGGTAAATGCTTGAAATTCATCTCAGTTCACAATCCAGCTTAAGCATCAATTGCCCAAGTGCTTTTATGATGGAGAATCCAAAACCATCAATATTTTCAAAGAAGAATAAAACATTATTAAGTTCAGGGGTAACACTTACCCATAAAATCATACAAAGACCTTAGACAGAAAAAAACAATAATGTGGAATCCTGAAAAGTTAAAATCAACTATTAACACTAAATAGTTGATCTGTTGACTTTTAGGATAAAAAAAATCGACCTAACAGCCTTGCCCTAAACCCATTTTTCTCTGTTTGTTTGTGGGGGCCGCCTAATAGTGACATCTTTCCTTATCCCCCCAGAGATGTCTCTCGAGGTGAAAGCTTTTGTCTCCTCATACTCTCCTCTTTGGGCTCGGTAGGTGTTCAGCAGGTTTCTGTGGTCCCACATTTCCAACCACATCCTTGCTTTCAAAAGCAGGAAAAGGTTTTACCAGAAAGGAGAAAGGCAGACCACACTGATTATGCTGGAAACTATCGAGGACTATGTTGGGCAGGAAGTCCATGGACAGAATATTTATTTGCCATCTGGGACACTGCACACATGGAGAACTATAGAAAACACAGCTACGGCATCAACTTTTAACTGTGGATAAAGTGTTCAATGTCTAGCACTCACAGCTACACTTTCCTCCCAAACTGCTGTGTTGACAAGAATTTTGCTGGATAGTGACTAGGACCTTAGCAAGTGCCCACCACAGGCAGTACTAATCACATTATTCTGAAGCTAGGGTAATGATGATTTGGTAGGTAAATGATTTCCCCATGTTATGAGCACCTGGGGTTGCAGGAGCCCTGGTATGCAGTGTGTCCACACTGAAATTTACATGCAAAGAGTTCTACTTCCTCTGGCGAGAAGTAATGGAAGAGCTGTGTGGCAGGCAAATGTTTTAATGAGTAGGAAGTGCTAAATTTGCACAATGCATAACATTTTCATTTCCCAGAGTCACGGGGCTTACTTATGCAGACACAATTCCAGGCAGTACTTGTTTGGAAATTGCAATATCTAAGGTCTTCTATAGCATAAACTCTCTTTGGTAAGAAGTAATTCTAAGTTCATGTTTAAATTCTATGTGATTGAAAGCTAAAATCCACATGAATGTTTGCAGGAATGTACCAATTTAATTCATCAGTACACATTCATGGACCATTTAGTCTTTGAATAACTCTTTTCCAAAGGAAAAGAGACATGGATTAAACTATTATAAAGCATTACCTGCTTTTAAAATACCAACGTATTTCAACATAAAGTCAGTTTATTTATTGGCTTAGTGTTGTGAATAGGGAGCAGGACTGCTTTTCATTGCACCCGGCTCCTGCACAGCTAGCCTATACCCGAAATTGATGGAGGAGGGTCATCTGTCTATGTGTTACTTTCATTGGTTAATAAA
>LOJH01000037.1:78350-95701 GCA_001685095.1 Ellobius talpinus | reverse complement strand
TAGGGTAGGTGATATAGAAGGAAATAGGGGCACCAAGAGAAAGATAATGGGAGCAGAAGGGAGATGGTGTTCAAAGGGTGGGTGAAGCTCCTCCCAAGCTGGTAGCAAGGTGCTTAGCTTGGAGAGTGAATGGGCCAGCTGCAGATGATGGATTACTCTCCATGCTGGCCTGTCATTGATGAGCTGGCATCATGCCACCAGCCTCATGCTTGGGCTCCCTCGGTTCTGTATTAGCCACAGCAATAAGCAGTATAGAGAACTGTTGGCAGAACTGTATTCTTACTCTGTTTCTGCACAGGACTAGTGAAGAGCTGGGGTTGTAGTGGGGTCCCTATTGCCGGTCCCGAGTTCACAGGTGATTCCAGGTTTTGGACAACAAAAAAGCTTAACCTACTAAACTTGCTTACTTGTGAAGAGAAGTGATGGTGTGAGAGATCCTGCCGAACAGGCTGACATCTTGGAATACTTCTGTGCCTTCAGATCCTGGTGACTGAGAGCAAATTCGCTTCCAACCTGAGCTCTGCACCGCACCAAGGCCCGGGTTCTTGCCACTTGACATCCATTATCTCAATGCGGCTTCACACTAACCTTGTGACTTAGCCTAGCCCTGCACACGCAGCTCAGCGGGAAGGGACCTAGCCCAGGTCACATCAAAGTAAGTGGTGGTCTGTGGGCTCACCGCCCCCACCCCCTCAGCTTGCCTGCAGCTAAGAGGCCTCCCATTGTGAGCCGGCCGCAAGGAGATCCTTCTGCTGCTTTTGGTGTCAAAAAGGAAGAAACTGACATGTCCTCCAGAGACCTCAAGTTTATGCTGGTGCTAAATTGGGAGAGAAATACCTCGTGTGGGCCCTTGCTCCAGGGCATGAAGCAGCCCAGTGGACAATATCCTGGGCAATGGCTTGACAATCCAACAGACACCGTTTACACATGGCTGTTTGCCTCTCGTCAGATAATGTTTATTTCTCTTCCTGATTATGAAAGGCACACAGGCATGCCTGTTTCTTGAAAGGGCCTTTGATAAGAGCCGAGGGCAGCACATGAAAAGGCTGCTCCACAAGAACCATTCTTCCAGCGCCTACACGCATGTGGCCAGGGTGGGTTTTTTGTTTTGGGTTTTGTTTGTTTTTTTTTAGGAGATGAGGGGAACAACCCAAGGAGTGGGCGCCCGACATGGCCCATGGCCGCTCCCCCAATAAGCAAAGTGGCTCACAGAGGTGCTCTTGTTCCCTCATTCAATGACCCTGGTTCTGCCTGCCACTCAGGGCATGGCCCTCTCCTCAGCCCTAGGCATTCTCACTTTTAGAGCCTTTACCCCACAGTGTGTCAGATATGTGAAAATGCACCCACATCCCATATTAAATGTAATTTTTGCTATAAAATATTTCAAAGTATTTTTATAATTCCGCTTTCAAAATTATTTGCCTATGAGTAACTCGTTTCATTCCCAGTTGGCTATGATTTCTTTGTAATCATCGTGCATGCTTGGGAATTCTTGCAAAGTGAGGAAATCTAAGCAACAAATTGTTTTCAAATGTAATGAAATTTTTAGGAATACTAAATTTAACAATTAATGAGGCCAATATTATATTATGTTTTGTAGACATATAATAGAACATTTATTAATTCCAATTCTGCTGTTTTCTTTTCATATTTTAGAGCCAATAAATTTTCTTTTTCTTGGGACTGGAAGGTTTTCTTAGACCCTCAGAAAGCATGGAGGCCCCGGGTCCCCTGCCTCTAGTGCCACGTGGAAAGTGCAGTCTGGACTCTAGGTGGCCTTCAGCTAGTGCCAGAGAGGGGACAAAGGAACCTGGGTGCAGCGCAGAAGAGGGCGATGGAGATGCATTTGTGAGAAGCCTGCCTCACTCCGTGTCTTCCAGTCTTCCAGCCACTCCAAGAGCCAGCTCTTGTCGTTGCTGCTCTTCTCCAGAAGAGAAGACTTGAGAAGCTGAGAAAGGGCATGGTGGTGGCTTGGGGGCACAGAGCTAAGGAGAACCAAAGCATTGACTCTCTGTTGAGCTGGGGGTGTCTCTTTGAACTGTCCCTTCCCCTGGGACTGCTCCTCTAAGGTTACTTGGTGAGGGACTGGGGCAAGTCCAGTGCTGTGAAGATGAATAGCAGCTATTGCTATTATCAGAATTTTCTTTCCCGAAAGAATTCTGCAGTTCAAAGCATCAACACAATCACCCTCCCTAGGCTTGCTAACCGAGTAATTAAGTCATTTGGGTAATTTGACTATGCTGTCTGTGCCTCAGTTTGTTCACCTGTAAAGTGGGACAAATAGGACCTACCTCAAAAGACATTCATGGGGAGGGATGAGTTAACTCCTGCAAAGCCCTTAAGTAGAGTGCTGTGTGACACATAGTAAAGACTATATATAATACTCAGTAAGTATTAGCTCCAATAACAATCACCATTAGCACCATCATCGTTATTAATGTTCTAGTGGACTGGGATCTAAATCTCTCACAGTAAGAACCAAGGCCCTAGAATCCTGGGAAACAAAGGAGACAGTCCCTGTGAAGCTGGAGCTTTGGGCTGGAACTGAGGCTCGCACTTGGAGAATCTGATCTCTCAGGCTTTCAGGGGCCATCTATACCAACTGCCACCTGCCAGGCCTCTGGAACCCTCCAAGTAAGAGGGACTTCTTCACATCCAAAGCTGGCTGGCCTATTTTTAGTGACTGCAGCAGCTGGCCCCAAGGCCCTCCCCGAAAGCCTAGAGGAGAAAGGTGAGAAGAAGGGAAGGGAGAGCCAGGGGGATTATGCTTGTGGCTGCCTGGCTGCCTGGCCCTCCCTTCCAGGTCCTACCCAGTCCCTGGTGCTCCTAGCATGGTGACAGGCTAGCATATGAAGGGTCCCCCGGGTCTGGGGAGCCAGAGACGTTCACATCCCTCTGGCTCAGCCCTCCTCTCACAGGCACCCCACAATCTCTTTTGCTTCCTTCCAGCCGCTCATAACCATCAGTCCCGGATAAATATTCAGGACCAGATTGGAAGCACCCCAAACTCTCCCTTCAGGCTACAGAGGCCCAGCAAAGGGAGGGATGGAGCTTTAGTCAGGCAGCCTGTCAGTGACTGACCTGGGCCATAAACTCAGGGATACTGTCTCCTAATCTAGTACCTTCACTGCTCTGTGTTCCTCCGCCCAGCCTGGCAAGTCCAGGACCTTGGGGAAGCACTGCGACCTTTAGACCTCACACATGTTTGAGGTGGCTGCCATGAGTCAGATGAGAGGTTCCCCCGGAGGGCAGGCAGCTGCAAGGGTGGGGCACTCTTCTTGGATTCTCTGGGACTCAGTGCCATGTGGTCAAGTGCATTTTCTACAGCTCTCGCATGCTCGCACACGCACACACGCACACACACGCACACACACGCACACACACGCTTTGCCAACATTATCTAGGCTAGGGATCACCACGCCGCATGTGCAACCAGTTTGCCTATCCTCCCCAAATCTAGAGACGGTTGAAGCGATTCTAATTACAGCCTACATTCCTGCTCTGTCTGAAGGCTTTCCCTTTTTCAAACGGTCTATTTTTTTTAAACTCAGCACTTGGCTCCTTTGCTCCTTGTTGCCCGGCTCCCCCCAATACACACCTCATTCTCACGCCCCTGCACACCCCACCTTTCTGAGTTGTATTGTTCAACTTCAGCTTGATTTTCTGCTGTCTGAGACTTGGCAAGACTTAAGAAAAATCCAGTTTGGGTTTCGTGTGTGTGTGTGTGTATGTATGATGGTATGGGACAAAATAGGCAGGTGTGGTATGTTGGGCCTGTGTCCATATATATTCTGTGTTATGAGGATATATGCAAAAGTGTGAATATTGGGTGCATGCTTCTATATATGTGTGTTCATGTATATAATTTTGCTTACATGTTCATGCTGCATATGTGTGTATGCAGTCTTTGTGTTCACACAAGTGTGTATCTGAGGTTATAAAGTCACAGGTGCCTAGTCTATGGTATGTTTTCAGATTCCATCTCTTTTCCCTCAGCAGAGACACTGCCCCCTGCAGGCCAGATGAGGGCCTCCAGGCTCACACTGGCCTCTCCAGAATCAGCAGCAACCATCAGCAGGGATCAGTTACTGAGCCTGTGCAGAACTAACAATATGTGATGAGTAGGCTTTCTGGAAGCAACTGTTCAACCCATCAGGAGTCACATTCCTGCAGCACAGAAGTTTGTGCCTTCTATCTTCCGATCCTTGTCCCTATACTATATATACATATGTATTTACAACCCACACCCCACCTTCCCCACTCTCCCCCTACCCTATACTATATATACATATGTATTTACAAACCCACACCTCACCTTCCCCACTCTCCCCTACCCTATACTATATATACATATGTAGTTACAAACCCACACCCCACCTTCCCCACTCTCCCCCTACCCTATACTATATATACATATGTAGTTACAAACCCACACCCCATCTTCCCCACTCTCCCCCTACCCTATACTTGGGGCCTCATCTTAGGCCCTTTCTGAGCTTTGGGAACCTTCCCCCTTCCCTGCCATCTGCTACTCACAGTACATTGTCACCAACTGTCATTTCCCCATATTCCTTTTTTAAAAAGGATTTATTTATTTTTCTTTTATGTATATGAATGTTTTGTCTGCATGCATGTCTGTGCACCACATCTGTGACTTGTACCTGAGAAAGCCAGAAGAAGACATTGGATCCTCTGGAACTGGAGTTACAGATGATTGTGAACCTAAATGTGGGTGCTGGGAATCAAAACTGGGTCCTCTGGGAGAGCAGCCAGTGCTCTTAACCCCTGAGCCATCTCTCCAGCCACCCCCCATATTCCTAATGTCTTTTGACCATTTCCTTCATCCACATTCCTCAGGGGCACAACTGTCTTGTGATATTTAGGGGTTCTATTTTTCTTCCACAGTCCACATTCCACTGTGCAAGGAAGTCGGGACAGTATCCTCATGGTTTCTCATGACTGCTTCTGGACCGTTGGTCTTTCTTCCTCCTGAAGCGATGGGCATGCTCATGAGCGCCTCATCTCCAACCCCTCCTGGGGCTATTGTTTTCTGACCTTCTTGTCAGTCTTGGAACTGTCAGTAACTGGATGGCTATTTCTTCCCTCATCCCCTGATTCTGGCATCGTTCTTGGCAAGTTTTGTCCTACAGAGTTACCCACCTGACTTTTGTTCTCAAGCCTCTGGATCCTACGCTCCCCCTTAGTCTCCCACTCCTATGGCTATATGCTCTTGGCCTTACCATAAGAATGTGCAAGTTTCAAATTCTTGATTTTAATCACCCCACCCTTTGACCTTGTCCTCCACTCCTCCACATTCATTCCTGTAGGACCCTTACTCTGAGGCAGCTTTGCCTCCACCTAGACCACCAAGCCATTACCTTTCCTACTCTTTCCTTTTCTCTCTGCTTTCCATCACAGCAGAACTCTCTCAAGATTCCACTGCACTCAATAGCTCTGCTTCCTCAGAGCCAGGTTCGCCATCAGTTACTGCAGTGAACTTCCAGTGCCACTAAAACTGCTCTTGTCAAAAGTCCTCAGAAGCCAGATGTGATGGCACACACCTTTAAATTAATCCCAGTGCCCGGGAGGCAGAGGCAGGCAGACTTCTGAGTTTGAGGCCATCCTAGTCTATATAGTGAGTACCAAGACAACCAGGATACACAGAAATCCTGTCTAAGAAAACAAAACAAAACAAGCCACCAAAAATCCCACATTGCCAAACCTTTCTTACCTTTCTGGGTCCCTCAAAGGTAATGTATAGGCCAACAGCCCACCAAATCTGTATCTTAAATTTTATTTGTCCTACAAAGCCCATGTTTTTGTGTCTAATATCTCATTTGGTAGGAGGAATTAAAAAATTCTTTCATAGCCAGGGTATACTTGAAGCAGCATCTAAATAGATGTGGGGCCATAAATCTGTGGTTATCACCAAGAACCCTATGTGTCTAGATGAGTTTGGGCTAATACATCCAATTTTCTGCCTGATTCTACTTTATGACCATCAGCCAAGTCCAGGCCACCATTAACTTTCATCAAGACCTTTGCACTATAGCCCTACTTCTACACTTGGCCCTCCACTCCCTGGGGCCATTAAAATGATCTTTCCAAAACACAATTTCAGACTTGTTCTGCAGAAAACACTTTTTTTGTTGTTTTGTTTTTGTTTTTTAGACAGTCTCACTATATTTAAAGCCTGGCTTTGAACTTACAATGAGGCTAGCCTGAAAGCTGTTATTCTTCTGCTAAGAGATGGGGTTATAGCCCTTTATTACCATGAACAGCACTTGAGATTCTTTAATGGCTTTTTAAAAAATATTTTATGCATGTGGGTGTTTTGCTACAAGTATATCTGGGCATCACATGCACGCCTGGTACCCATGGATACCAGAAGAGGGCGTCAGATCTCCTGGTGCTGAAGTCACAGATGATCATGAGCTACCTACTGCGTGGGTGCTGAGAATAAAACCCTGGTCCACTGGAGGAGCAACAATTGTGCTTACCCACTGAGCTGTGTCTTCAGCCTTTTTAATGGCTTCTTAACACACTCAGATTGTGTAAATTCTTAACAAATCATATCTTGAAGCCAAAGCTTTTAGCTAGGTATGCTAGTACCCCAGCATCAGGAGACAGAAGCAGGGGCATCCTCAGTTCCAGGCCAGCATTAATTACATGGAAAGACCCTATATAATACAAACATGGCCCTCATATTGCTGTGGCCTACACAGCTTTTGATGATATGATCTTTCTTTGTCTCTTCAGCTTCAGTTCTTTTCCCCCTTTTCCCATGTGCTCACTTCTGACCTAGAATCCTGTTTAGTCTTTCTCCCTCCAAGCCTTTCCTGGATCCCTACATGGGTGTTTTACCTGCATGTAGGTCTCTGCACCACAGGTGTGTCTGTTGCCCAGAGAAATCAGAAGGTGGCATTAGATCCCCTGGAATTGGAATGACAGAGGATTCTAAACTGTCATGTGGATGCTAGGACTTCCACCTGGGTCCTCTGGAAGAGCAGCTAGTGCTGGGAACTGCTGAGTCATCCTTCCTGCCGTCACCCTTCCTTCTCACTGAAGCCAGCTCGCACCACTAGCTCTCACACCGCGCCTCTGGCATTACGATCACATAAGCCTGATTTATTTTCTTCATCACTATCTACAACCCTGGGATTACCCTGTGAGTTTGTGGTTGCTCATTGATGGGCCACCCCTTGCCCTCGTTAGTTGATAAGGCCTGTCAGGCTTGTTCCTTTGCTCTGTCTCCAGTGCCTCAAGACAGTCCTGTAAGTAGTCACTGGGAGAACAAATGGGCACGTGTATGTCTTCACTAAATTGAGTGTCCAATAGGGAGGCCTCTTTGATGGGCAGAGGACCAGCTTCACTTTGATAAGCACATGTGTGAACGGTACACGGTACTGTCCCTGTGCAAGGTGGGGGGAGTAGTTAGGACACAGGCTTTTAGCAGCCATAGGAAGGCAGTGCTGGGCAGGTCAGACAGGCAGCCAAAGAGAGTCTGCTTCCCCTCCATTGATTGCATTAATGCTAGGGATTTGGAGTGAGGCAGGTTGGGTAATGGGTGGTAATTCAGTCCAGGTTTCCACCACATTCTCTGCTGAGAACCAGAGTGGGGAAGGATAGAAAGACAGATGAGGAGAGACCAGCATTGCCCCGAGCCTTGAAAGGGTGAGAGCTGGGCAGCAGGGCTGACAGCAAGCTTGCCAGAGAGCTGTTTTGCTGAGAGGCGAGTAAAAGTCTATTCTCTTGTGCAAAGTGGTCGATAGTGGTCTACACATAGTAGGTACTCGGTTGTTGGGAGACTTGAGGCTCGCAAGGCCTTTCTTCCATCTTATAAGCATTTTATCCTTGGGATGAACTTTTCTTTTTCACTCTGGTTTGAGGTTTAAAATAATACAGTTTTAGAAACATGTAACAAAGATGTTACTCCTCAGGTCGGAGTAAGTCATAAGCTGAACGTATGTCATCAGTTTGAAGTTTGACCAAAATCTGAGCTCTGCCATTACCTACTGTGAAGTGCCATGACTAGGTATTGCAAAAGAAGGATGCCTTAGAATGTCCTCTCTCTATTACAGGACACCCTGGCATGCAGGCACAATCAGGGGGAGGAGGAAGGATAGGACAGATGAGGTAGTCCAAATACCCAGGCTCAAGTAGTAGCTTCACCATTTGCTGGCCTTGGGACTGTGATCACTTCTCCTTTCTGGGCCTCAGTTTCCTCAGCCTCTCTCATGAAGATAACATTAGAATAATACTATAGAAGGCATGGGGCTGGAGAGGTGTCTCAGCTCTTGAGAGCACTGCCTATTCATCCAGAGGACCCAAGTTTGATTCCTGGCACTCACAATGGAAATTCAAAACCATATGTAACCCCCAGTTCCAGAAGATCCAATGCCTTCTGATCTCACACTGGCACCAGGCATGGATGTGTTAAGCAGACAAACATGCAGGTAAAACATCCTTACCCACCCACCACCCCAACTAAAAGCTAAAATAAATCTTTAAAAAAGGATAGAAAGCAGCCAGGCGGTGGTGGCACATGCCTTTAATTCCATCGCTATGGAGGCAGAGGCAAGCGTATCTCTGTGAGTTCGAGGCCAGCCTAGTCTACAGAGTGAGTTCCAAGACAGGCTCTAAAGCTATAGAGAAACCCAGTCTTGAGAAAAACAACAAAAATGAGAGAAAGCATGAAAGCACCTGGCCATAGCCATTGCTGAGTGGACAGTGGTGGCCATGCACGACTACAGTTTAAGATGACCTGATAGCATAGGGAATGAAGTTTGTGGCATGGAAGCATTTGTGGTTCCAGCAAGAAGGATATAAAGACTGGCTCAAAATCAGGGATTCTGGCTGAGGCGGGACTAGAACTCATACCACCCGTCTTCCTGGATATACCTTTGGGGGACCATATTCGTTGTTGTGCACAGCTGCCAGTAGCATCGCTCTGGCCCACAAGGCCATAGAGGCTATGAGGGCGAAGGTGGATGTAGAGAGAAATGTTTTGATGGCTGTGGTCTTGAAGGGGGAGGCCTTGGTCTTGAGCGTCTGGTGTGAGCTCAGGACCCAACTGGAAAGCAGGTTCTGGGACCCCTGCCTTCACTCAGGCTTTTGTTATTTCCTGGGCTTGAATACCTCCTCCAGGTGCCCCTACTTGGCCCCAGAGGCCTAGGGAAGGGGAGACCAGGGTGACAGCTGCTGGGCTATGGGCAGGCGGACACCAGTGTGGGGGTGGGAGTGGGGGGTCAGGCTCAGAGAAGGCCAGCGGGCAGGAGCATAGAGAGGAAGTTCACAGTCTGCAGCAAATGGATTTCAAGGCCCTGTTAAGTGGAAAAGCCTCCAGGAACGTGGCAGAGAAAGGCCCCTGTCTTTGGAGAGGGGCTGAGGGGCCAGCTGGGGGTGTCTTGGCAGGGGAAGCTGAGCTGCATGCCTTGTGTGAGCTGGGAGAGTGGGGGTAGGAGCTGGGGCCGCCAAGGAAGGCTGGGCAGTCCTTGAGCAAGGCTGGGCCTTGGGATTGCTGTCTCCTCAGGAGTGGGCTCAGACTCTAGCTCCAGATTGGGAATGCTCAGGCCCCAGGACTCAGGCTAGCTTCTCAGGGGCTTCATGAATGCCAAGCTGACAAGGAAAAGGACTGTCTGTAGCTCTCAGTCCCTAGACCTTTCTCTCTCACACGAGGGTGCTCAAGGCTGGGGTCCTGGTGGCTATAAGTAGCTCCACTATGATTTCTGCTTTTCTAGGGCTGGCAATCTGGCGGAATGGAAATCTTCACAGAAACAGCACTTCACAGTTTACAAGCCAGTTGCTTATCCATTTCCATGTCACAAGAGTGGGAAGGGGCACATCTGCTCCAGTCACAGTGGAGACCTCTGCTTTGGCTTCTGGTGCAACTCACAAGCCCGCAGTCTTCACTAGGCCCTTATTTCCCCTTTCCCTTCTGTTTTTCTTTCTTTATTCCTTTTGGTTGTTGTTTTGAGGCAAGATTTTGCTTTTTAATGCAAGCTTCCTTCTAACTCTTGGTCATCCTGGCATGAGTTCTGGCATTACAAGTCCGAGCTGTCAAGTCTATGTAGAGTTTCCATGTTCAGAGGTGGCTTCTCTCTAAGAGGCACACTGTGACAGGATGTCAGGCCAAGGCCTCCTTAGGCCAGGCAGTCCAAGCATTCTTTTAGTAAAAAGTCTTGTCGAGTCAAGCCATCTTTGAGCTGGTCACTGTGTTTCCTGTCACATAGGTCTTCCTCTCTATCACCCTGACTTTCTTTGGCATGATTCTCCATCATGAAAGGAGATATAATAGCGAAGGGCCAAAAGGCAGACAGGCAACAACCAGGCCTGTGCAGGGTGGCTGAGCAGCAGAGGAGGAGTCTGGGGCCACTTTCCCAGCCAGGCCCCCTGCCCTTTGCCTGGCCTGGCCCCAGGCACAGGGCCCAGGCAGCTGTCCCAGGGCAGGCAGGCTAGCTGCATTAGCAAATGTGTTTGCGGTTATGGGCCGCTCCGGAAAGCAGAGAAGCATTGCACTAGGGGGGTAGGGACTGAAGACAGACCAGGCTCTGGTTCCCAGCCCCAACCAAGGAAATCAGAACCAGGCTGGACTTCTGGCCCCTCCTTCAGAATCCTTACACCTCAACCCCTCTCCCTCCCCAGTCTAGGGAAGGGAGCAAGGGAAGACTGGACACAGCAATGTGGCCTCTGGCTTTAGCTATCAGTGGTAAAAGTCTAGAGTGAATTGAGAGGGCTGTAGGGTAGAAGTGGATAGTATTTGTGCATGTACCCTCTCTCTCTAAATCCCTCTCTCTCCCACACTTTCCAGCCACAGAGATGGCCAAAGCAGGAGACCAACCCGGGGCTGGTGGCTCATGTAATCTGTGTGACAGAACCCATCCAAGTTGCAAAATGAGAGCAGAATTTCCCTGCCCACCCTTCTTTCCCTCAAGGACTGGCAGGAAGGGTGACAGTGGCCCTGATGCTTGCCAGGAGCCTTCTAGCGGCTGGCCTTTCCAGCTCTTCTAGAGTGAATCCCTCAAATCCCAGCCAATCTAAAGGAGTGAGAATGGACAGGAACTTGGGCGAAAAGAGCAGGCAGAGAAAGGGCGTGGTGGGTATCCTGCAGTGCAGTGTGGTCTGAGATGCTAATTTTCATGAAGATAACCAAGAGGACCATGAGGCTCACTACCTGCAGTGGGAGGTGCCCAGTGGGGGAACTGAGGCTCCCACAGAGGAATTATTAAGGAAGGCCAGTATCCAGTAAAGAGAAAGAAAGAAAACCCAGCTGTATTAAAAACCTCTACGTCCCCTCATGGCAGGACCTGCCAGAGCAAGTCAGGGAGGTCTCGCAGTCTTGGGACTGATGGCACTGGCTCCAGAACTCACTCAGGGCTTGTGTCCTTCTGGCCATTTTCCCTCTAGTCAGCTCGGTCACCTCCTCTGACTCCTCTAAAAGTCTTTTCGAAAGTTGTGACTCCTGTCTCCTCTTGCAAGTGTGGATGGCTCTGTTATGTCCCCATGATTCTATTCCTGTCCCTGCTGTGTTTGGGGATGAGTTCTCTGATCTTCTAATTCCTTAGCACTAGTCAGAGGTCCTGGAAGCTACTAGGTCACTGTCAGCCACCTCCTTTGTCATACAATTGTAACGAATCTTTTTTGCCTGAAGCATAGGCTTGGTGTCTGATGGTCCAGAGTTCCAAAGTAGCTTGGGACACTCCAGACAGTAAGCTCTGTGGTCATTGCCACTGAACCATCGGCCTCAGGTCTGGCAGAGGTAGCCAAATGGTCTTGGGAGACACAATCCCTTCACCTGTGCTCAAAAGACTGGAGTAATCTAAAAGTAGGGGCTCCTCGTAGGCATGGTGGTACAATCCTCGCTTTCAGGATACTAATGCGGGAGGCTTTCTTCTGGGGACAGCCTGAGCTACAGAATACGGTCCTGTCTCACAAAACAAAACCAACCAACAAAGATATTCCACAAAGCCCCTGAGGGCACATACAGATGGCCAGAGGGATCGCTTCCCAGAGTAAATGGAGGAGGTGAAATGGAGATCCACTTCTGGGGGCTTAGCCATAACTTTGAACCTGGGCCTGGAAGGCCTTACCATATCCCATGTAGAGTCCCTCCAACCATCTTTATGGCTGGCTGCTTTTGTGGGGCTAGCCTTCTTCCTGTATCAGGGAATACTTAGAGGTCCTGAAGAAAGCTGGCCACGAGCTGAGGAATGGAGCTCTTGTCTGTGGTCAGTGTTGGCTGTGGAGCCTGTGTCATGCATTCTGGTGGATCTCCAGGTTGTGGAAGAAGGATACGGATGAGAAGGGAAGCAGAGAGAGGGATGAGGTGCCTGACTCAGGAGCGCTCTCCTGAAGTGAATAGTGCCCTTTGCCAAGCGCTTCCTTTCGCCTGCCAGGCACCCAGTTGGAGAGATGGAGTGCTAGGGGAACTTGCCCTGAGGCCACTGTGTAAAGAAACAGCCCTGTTAAGGTCTCAACCCCAAACTACTGGTGTTCAATACTGCGTGCTTCTGCTTGGCTTGGTGGACTATAAGAAGAGGAGGGCAAACGGCCGGATGTACTGGACTCTGAGAGCTGACTCCTCACCTGGGACCAAGAATGCAGGCAGCCACAGCTTGCTGGAGGGCTGAGGGGATGATGAGTGGGAGAAGGTGCAGGAGCAGGAGATGGATTGGGATGGGTTCAGAGGCAATGAAAATGATTAAGGGAGGAGAGGGATTCATTTATAAAACGAGATTAGAAGAACAGAGCTGCCGCGCTTGGGTAAGGGACAGCTCACAGGCGGTGGGCGTCGGGGAGGGGGGTGGTTGAAAGGGGCAAGGGAGCCCAGTGACTCAGAGGGGCCTACTGGTCCCTGAAAACCCAGCAGCCACAGTAACCAGGGAAGTCCCAGAACCCCCTTCCAGCTTTTCTTCCTGGTGATGCAGAGGCAGGAAGAGCCTTTGGAACAGCCCGCAGAAACTCATAAAGATACTTCAGTAGCTGAACACAGGGGAGGTTTCTCGTCCTCTGGAGGCAGGATTGGAGAGGCACAGAAAGGAGCTCAGACAGCCTAGTGACCTAGACTGGGTCACATGAAGAATGCCGGAAACAAGACCTTAACTCAGGGCTTAACTCCAGGACAACCCATGGCCCTTTACTCTCCAGGACAGGATGACAGCCTTCTTCTTTCATCCTCCAGCACACACCGGGAGGCCTATCTAAACAGTCCACTGGGCATTTCTTTTGGGTTCAAATCACAAGCCTCTGGGGAAGCTCTTTCTCATTTCTAAGCACAATCCTTCTGACTGTCTTTCCACCTTAATTGTCTATCAGGAAGGGGAGACGGGTGGAGGAGGACTCAGGGCATCCCTGTGCTTACTGCATACTGTATCGAGGACATGCTAGTCATCTGGGCCCATTCCAAGTGTCAAAAGGAGCCTGATGTCAGTGAAACCTAATAATAATTTTATAATTTAGATCTTATTCTCCAGCTTTACAGACAAGAAACTGCGATTCTGTGGAGGGGTTGATTAGACCAAGACCTCCCCAGTGAGTGATAACACTGAGATTTCAGCTCAGATGCAAGTCACCGTGGGCTAAGCCGCCATGAAGATGGAAATTCAGTCATGTCAGGCACTTAGTCAGCAGTTGGTGAGGAGGACTCCCCATAGGTGCTCAGGTGGTGAGCTGGAGAACCAATCAGGTAACCTGGTGATGGGTGGGCGTGGCAACAGCTCTGGAGAACTGTGGAAGAGGGACAGGCCCAGATAGCCTTAGGGTCTAGGGTTTGGTGATTTCAATTCCCACAGGTTCCTGTCCAATGCTGACAGGGCCCACCTTGATTACTAACCCTCAGGATCCCGGGCCCATCATATCTGGATCACCTCCTATTGCCCATTGCCACTTCCTACCAACAACCAAGAACCTGTGTGTACAGGAGGGACTACGTGTCTTCCAGATGGAGGAGCCCTGGTAGCCAAAACTCCATCTCCCAGGTGCCGCCTGGATGAGCTTTAGGTTAGGGGGCTGTCTGCTCAGCAGCAGAGGAGAAGGAAAGAGAGGCGAAGGTGGGGGAGGGCAGGAGTAGCTTTCTTTCTTTTTTTTCCCTCGGGCAGAAATGAGCTCATGTTTTGTCTAATCTGAACTCTGTCAAGCAAGTGAAAAGGAGAGAGACAGAAACAGAGACACACGGAGAGATAGAGAACAAGAGAGAGAGAGCTACAGAGTTAATAAAAAAATCTGCCAAGCACATGTTCTTTCCAGCTCAGAGACAAACCAAAAGAGGAGAAAAAAAAAACAACAAAACCCAGGAGAGCTGAAAGAACAGACCAGACGAGGAATGTGTTCTCAGCTCACCCAACTTCCTCTTCACTTCAACCAGAGAAAATTCTGCCCACTTACCCTTAGCCGACCAACTCCCCACTCCCTGCCTGACTGTGTGTGGGAGAGGGTTAGCCCCTCCCCCCGGGAGAGAGTTCAGCGTTCCTCAGCCTTTCTGGTGAAGAGGGATTGAGATTAAGGGGCAGAACAGAGGCCTGGCCTGCTAACCTTTGACCCCAGGAGGCAGAGAGAGTTTGTGTTCCATAGCTTTGGGGAAAACACTGCCCCAGCCCCCAGCTAAAACCCAGGCAAGGTTCCCCAGAGCCAAGACCCCAGGAAGTGAGCCATGACACCAGAGAAACATGGTCAACAAACCTGACTACGACGAACTGACTTCCATGGGGCCATTTTGCCCTGGAAGCGCTTGAAGGCTTGGGAAAGGTATACCCCATCTATAGCCTTTCCTCCTCAGCCCTTCTCAGCAGCGTCCTCCGTCCTGCCTCCCCATGTCTTAAAAGGCTGGCTGTGAAATGCTGGAATGTGGAACTATTCCTAGGGGGAGACAGAGAAGTGAGGGGAGCTGAATTGCCCATGCTGAGCAAGAAGTTTAGCTACTCAAGCAATAATAGGGCTTTCATAGAGATGGCCAACCTTGGGTCTGAAGCTATTTTCCACCCACAACCCTCCTTCCTCCCGCCCTGAGTTGCCCAGCTGAGAATCCTCCTTTGTTGGGCTGAGCTCTGGGGGGAAGAGGGGCTGGGCTTTGTGGAAGGGGCCCCCAGGCCAGGCTGACTGGGCTCCCTGTTGTCTGGGTGGAGCACATCTGGCCAGTGGCGGGGAGCTGGGGCGAAGGCTGGGGCCTAGAGACCTAACTCTTCTTTCCCAGCAACCCCCAGGGTATAGGCCCTGCCTCTGCTCCTGGGTTCAAGTTGTGTTTGTGGGTTAGTACTTTCTGTGTTCCTCAGTGGAAGGGTCCTTGAGAGGACACAGGAGCGAACACCACTCTAGCTAATGACTCAAATTCCAGAGCCACCTTTCCACAGAGCAGACACATAAGGCTTGGGGAGGATCGCACACCCTGACTCTGAGGATACAGTCTGGGGGGCCACAAAGTCTGTGTAGAAGGGTGGAAGCCAGTCGGGTGAGGGTGAGGCTGGAGCTGAGGCTTGGCCTGGCCAGGCGGGGTAATGAGATCCAGCTGGAAGGGAGGAGGAGGGAAAGGAGGAGGGAGAGGAGGGAGAGAAGGAGGGGGAGGAGGAGGTTCCTTTATCTCTCTTGCTCCATGTTCTCAGGGCCCACGTTTTTTAATTTGTGTTGGATAAACAATATGGGATTGTGTACGCAAAGAAGCTCTAATTATCCCCCGAGGTTGTGTTTCCTTAGAGGAAATGAACTGGGCATGGCATTCGCGGTGGATCGCAGAAACGCACCAGCCCAATAGCTTCCAGATTGCTGCTCAGGCGTGCCATGCTGGGAGCCTCCTCCAGCGGGGCTGTTCTCTCCACACACCCAGCTGTGTCTGGAGCCCAGCTTGTACCCTACTTGACCTGGCCCTAATAGGGCAGAGGAAGGCCTGCTTGTCCCAAAACCTCCTTTCCTCCCTGTGCACTGAGCATGACCGCTCCCCCCTCCAGCCTCATCTTTAATCTCTCTATTGGGGAAAGCTTAAGGTCTGAGACATGGGCTTGTGGAACAAGGGTTGGAGATGGAGGTGGTCCATTCCACCTCTTCCCTCATCATAGTTCCCAATGGCCATGCAACACTTCCCATGGGGGAACTTAGGGATCCTATGTATCCACTCCTGAACAGTGTCTTCCTAGGGTATTTTCTCATGGAGGTTTTCTCATAGAGTACTTCCTCTAGGGTGGAGGAGTGCATAGTTGGGGACTCTGTTCTGGTGACCCAACCTTCTGGGAATGGGTAGGTACCCCAAACTTCTGCACCACACTGAGACTCAGGCATCACAGATGAGCTGTCTTACCATCCACCCCAAACTCTTACCCTGCCTGAGATGTGGTCCAGAGAGGCAGAAGGAGGGAAGCTAAAGTCCAGATAGGCAGACGGTCAGCCTGCCTGAAAGGTCACATGCGTGTGGTAGGACCCGGAGGGACCCTCGAGTGAGACTTGTGAAGGAAGTGAGGTAGCAGAGTGTGTGGGATATCCAGAAGTGTTAACCCGTAATTAAATCAAACCATCACCTTCACCCACTCTCATTTATTTTCCCCTAGTCTTATGAAGAAAATAAAGGTATTCTCAGGGACTAGAAGGCAACACCATCAAGAATGGATGTACTTGCTATGTGCCCAGCCAAGGGGTAACACTTGCCACCAAGAAACTGGGCAACTAGCCTACCTTCCAAGGTAGGCTCTAGGTCCTAATAGAACTCAAGGCCTTCATCAGGGGCCAGTCAAAGAAAATGGCAAACAGGTAGCAGGAAGCTTCTCCGGGGGAGCTGCAAGGACGAATGGGCTGGATGGGGCACTGGACTATGCAGCAGGAAGGGAGAGATGGGGAGGTGGCTAGTGGTAGCACCAGAACTGCTTCCACGCCCGTGGAAGGCTCGCCCTCATGTCTCCCTTTTATCTTTTCATTACATACAAATTAGGAGTGTGATTAACTTTATTAAAAGCAAACAAAGCTGGTCAGAGAATGGGGCCTCCAGACAGAGCTGTGGGGGCAAAGAGAGAAGAAGCCAGGAGGAGCAGGGAGAGTTTTGGTTCTGCAGTTAAAGGGGCAGGAGGGGGAAGTTGGGGAGGGGCTTCTCAGCAGGATCCTGTCTCTACGGATCCCAATACTTTCATGGCTTCCATCTCTAGCCTTCTGAAGTTAAGCCAGCTCAGTCCAGCCTCAAGAAAATTGCAGACTTTAAAAGATACAAGGGGGCTGAAGAGATGGCTCAGCGGTTAAGAACACTTGTTCTTGCAGAGGACCTGGGTTTCATTCCCCGACACAGATGGAGACTCACAACCATCCGTGACTTCAATTCCAAGACACGGATGATATATATGTGTGTGTGTGTGTGTGTGTGTGTGTGTGTGTGTGTGTGTGTG
>LOJH01000037.1:66561-78220 GCA_001685095.1 Ellobius talpinus | reverse complement strand
GAGGGGGGGGGGAAGCATTCATCCACATAAAATAAAATAAATTGATCTATAAATAAATAAAAGATACAAGGAACCACTGACCATCGAGTCTATCACTACTCACCTCCAGCTATTAATGGAGAAACTGAGGCCCAGAGAGGCAATGTACCCCACATTCCCGGCAAAGCGAGTGTGTGGGGGGTGTGATAAGAGGCAAAGCTTTCTGTTTTAAAAGATGTTCTCCGCTTTGCCTCACCTCCCCATAGTACTGAGAAGGTCTGACCTAAATCCCTCTTGCTACAGACACACCCATATTTTTCTTCACTCAGTAGCGCTGCTGACCCATACCAACCTTTTCTGGACTCCAGGGATGCTGCATTTTACCCACTTGGCCTTTTCTTCATTTGTAGCTTTTTGTCATTCTGAGAGCTCAGGGCTCAACTGCCACTGGAAGCCTTGACCCCCGTCATGGCCACAACCCTTATGGCACCTCTGGCAGTTGAGTGGCACATTAACTTATGAGAAGGGCTTCCAACTGCAAATCCTGACTGCCAGGCAAGTCAGACTCCACTCAAGTCGTTGTCTTCCTTGATTGCTTTATTTAGAGCACATTTGTTGAGGGCTTATTTTCCACCTAGTAAAGTGCTAAGCGTTGAGGATTCAATGATGCTGAGACGGATGTGACATCTGATCGCATGGAGCATGTAAATGAGAAGCTGTGCTTTAGTGTGGCTATAGCAACAGCATCAGAAAGGAAGTAGAACCTGGCTGTGGAGGTGTATATCTCCAAACCCAGCTGAAGCAGGAAGATGATGTGTTTGAAGCCAGCCTAGGCAACATTGCCAGACCCTGTCTCCAAAAAACAAGGGCTAAGGATGTAGTGCAGTGGTAGAACTCTCATCTAGCATGTACAGACCCTTGGTCCCAGCCCCAACACCAAAAAAGGAAGAAAGACCGAGAGAGAGAGAGAGAGAGAGAGAGAGGATGGAGAGAGAGGATGGAGGGAAGGAAGGAAGGAAAGAAGGAAGAGAGAAAGAGAAGAAAGAAGGGTAAGAAAGAAGAAGAAAGAGACGGAAATGGAATGATTAACACACCTGACTTAGTCATCACACATTGTGTACATTTGTCAATTACATGGTGCCCCAGAAGTTTAAACAAGTAAAATAAAAAAAATAAAATTAGGAATATCAGTAAAGTACAGATTAAATAGCTGAATCCCCAACACAGATATGATTCTACTTTGAACTATTTCTGCCGAGGTCAAGTGTGGAGCCATCAAAGAGCAGAGATGGCTATGAGGTTCACATTCCTGGATTCTGTCCAGTGTCCAAACATTAGCTTGACTCCTGGTGCCTTCTAGCACCTTCATCTATGCTGTTAGTTACTTAACACTCATCCAAATAAATAACAGGAAGGACTCACTATTGTTGCTGTTAAAACCAAACAAATAAACAAACCCTCTTGGCTTTACAGATTAAGGGCTTTAATAGTGTCAAATAGGTTCCAAGGGGGAATGCTTTAGCCTCTCAAAGAAGTATGATTTCTAAAGCCTTTAGGCACCTAACACCTACTGGGACCAACTACTTTAACCCTTTATGGAAATCGACCAAACATGCTTAGCAACTTTCTCAATGGGAGGAGGTAAAAAAATGAGTGAAGCCTAAACCAGCTATGACCACCCCCAAAATGAGCTCTGCCATTAAGTCAAACCATATGACACTACCATTTTGGAGGCCAACAGTTGTCAAGTATTGACAGTTACCTGTGGTTCAATGCCATACTTACCAAGTACTCTGGGCCTGTCATAAAGTAGGTCTTCCGAGAGCGTCCCCTGGTATCAGCCTTCTGTGCAGCATCATTAGCATGGGTGCCCTCACTGGACAGTCCCAGTTCTCATTAAGCTACTGTAATAGGTCTCCTGAGGCTTCCTGAGGCGAGGTTTCTCTCTGCTCACACAGGAGTTCCTTGTGAACCTGAATAACGACAGCCAGCATTTTGCTGACATATCATCTCTCATGTGACAGACTCTATTCTAAGCACTTCGCAAATATTAACTCAACTAATTCTCAGAAGTACCCCCACGGGGCGGGTGCTATGATCACCTCAATTTGTAAAGGTGGGAAACTAAGGCAGGGGAATTAAGGAGCTTGCCCAAGGCTCACCACTCACTGATGCCATGCATTGCATTAAGCTGGAAATTTGAACTTTAGTTGGCTGAACCACTTCTAGCTTGCTCATGTGCCTGGCTCAGGGGGCTTAGGACAGACTGAAATCTGTCATTTCTTGCCCCTTTCAGTAAGAGGGACAAAGGTATTTCCAAGGAAGAGATGGGGAAAGCCAAGAGCATGTAGATGGATGGAGTGGAAATAGCCTGTGCTATTCAGGTTGAGCAAGGGAACCTACAGACCCAAGCCGTGAAACTAAAGGGATATCCTCCATTCATGCTCATTACAAGTTCCCTCCCAGGACAGTGGTCCGATACTTGTGAAGTGTGATGGAAATATGGAGAGAATGGGCAGTAAGGCTATCGTGTCTTAGCCTGTAGCCTTTGAGAATCACTCAACTTCCCCGATCTACACTTTATGTACCTGCAAAATGGGACTAGCGAGGCTGCTGCAATGAGATGAGCAGAGCCCAGTGTCTGGCAATTTCCTGGCCTGTGCATGATACTGGTGAGGGCTAGTCCGCTTTCCTGACAGAGCTGGGCTGCAGATGGGATTCTCTGTTCTCTCCACCCCTTGTCCGGCTGCCTTTGGGACAGAGACTCTTAGAGAGCCCGGGGGAACAGAGACCTGTGGCTGGGAATAGATTTTAGTAAAAAAGGCAGATCTGTGCAGTTTTGTTGACGTTGCTATTTTATTTTACTCTGTTCTGACTTCCTCTCCCCTTGCAGACATTTCAGTATCCTCAGCCCTGGAGCCCCAAGGATGGCTCTCTGCTCCCGCCACTCTGTTTAAGTTTGAAGAAGGCTCTTATGGAAGCAGTGGAGAATCAGTCTGGTGTCTGGTTTTGCCTCTAGCTCTCCATGGGAAGAGAGAATAACAACGTGATGCTGAGCATAGTGGTGCACACCTGTAATCCAATCCTTTTGGAGGATTATGCAGGAGGATGTGGAGTTTGAGGTTAGCCTCAGCTCCATGGTGATTTCAAGGACAGCCTGGACTACAAACTACACAGGGACAGTGTTTCTCTCTCTCTCTCTCTCTCTCTCTCTCTCAAATAAAAAAAGCAAATTAACCCAACCAAGCAAGACTATGAGGACAAAATCAGAGGAGTAGAAAGCACATCATAATAGTATGTCTGTTTCTGCCAGACCCACGGGCATAGTGCAGTGGGTCTGAGCCTGAGACATCTTAATTCCCTCTTAGCCCCATTTATCTTTTTCATAATTTAATATAGGAGAAGTCAATACCAGTGGGTCTCTTTGTATTAGTGGAGAATTTTTCTAGAGCCAAGCAAAGGTTCTTTCTCTTCCACCTCCATATCCAGCCTCCTGCCCGATGATGACATCCCATTCAGCAGCCATACATAATGCTACTCAAGGCACTAAGATCCTGACAGGTTCCTTATGGGTTACCCTGCCTGTCCCCTCTGCCTCTATGTCCTATGTACACACAGTCATTTTTTTCTTGTAGAGATCTTCTACCCATTTTG
This sequence comes from Ellobius talpinus, assembly GCA_001685095.1. Classification (NCBI taxonomy): domain Eukaryota; kingdom Metazoa; phylum Chordata; class Mammalia; order Rodentia; family Cricetidae; genus Ellobius; species Ellobius talpinus. The sequence goes on along the minus strand of LOJH01000037.1, from coordinate 74,587 downwards.
CTCCACACATTTCCATTTGTCTTCAAGCCTGTTGGCCAGAAGTACTTCCTTGCCAAACAGGACCCCTTCGTGTTCCCCTGTTCCTCAGCACGTTGGTGGGTTTTCAGGCCTGCCATGGGCTCTGTGGCTTCGAGTGACAAATCTTCCTAGCACTGCCCCTCTATTTCCCTCTCTGGGCGCTACCTGGAGGCATCTAAACTGTCTGGTTTTGGTCTAGCAGTCGACCTACTGTGTCCTTTCACTGGTCCTCAGTTCCCTTCCTGTGTAAAAGGAAGACCAGGATAGGAACAGCTGGTCCCCAAGGCTTCCTCTAGCTGTGTGCTTCTTTGAGAGGGAGGGAAGTTGGACACCTCTGTCTTTGTGGGGCTCTTATGCAGCCCTTGCTATTGGAAGGGAGAACGAGTGGCTTCCCAGATCATTCAGATTGGCCTGGATAGGGAAAGGTTGGGGCTTGGGCTGGGGCCGGAGCAGAGGGGGGCAAGGGTAGCCAGCAGCAAGCAGGCCTGAGAAAAGATGAAAGGTGAAAACATAGCCCTGGAAGAGGCAGGAAGGACAGAGGAGGAGGTGGGAGGGAGGGAGCAGGAGGCAAGGAAGGGAAAAAATAAACACATAATCAGGGTTATGGCGTTTCCTGTGCAGCTGGAGTCATCTTTTGCTCTTCATAAACTCAGATGAGGCTTCGCCACCCACTCTGGACAGGTGGCTGCTGTTCCCATGGCAGCCTGCTTGAGACCTGAACAAGGCGCTGGGGAGTGCTAAGGCTTAGGTGCCAAGCTTACCAATAAGAAAAGGCTGAGTTCCTCTGGCCTGGGAGCCACCCCTTCCCCAAGATGCAACCTTGCTGGGATGAGAGACTAGAGCGATTGGAGCAAGACTGGCTTGGTCACGCATGGGGGCCTGGACTCTGGCCACTTTCCCCTCTCTAAGCCTGTTCTCTCATCTGCCGATGTCACCAGGATCTCTTGGTAACACACAGTCTTAGGTCCTTGCTGATTACCACAAAGCACCTCCCTCCCCCCTCCTCCATCTGACCTGGTGGCTGACCACTAGCTAGCATTCCTTACTATTACCTGACTCCTTATTTCTCCCACCATTCAAGATGGCCTACATCCTGTATCCTATCCAGCCTCATTCACCAGGTCTCTGGTCTTCAGATGGAGAGATCAAGAAGTACCTTAGCATTACGGCTTTCACTTCAAACAACCCTGGAAGGGAGGAAAAGCCTAGGTACATAGATGGCTACCTTGCTGGTCACAGTGAGGACAGGTTTTGAGAGCCTAGCTTTCTGACACATGAGCCCATGCTTAGCCACTTTCTTCTACTGCCTTCTATGAGCTATGGAGAGGGCTTGATTTAAACATGCCATTTGTTCATTTGCTCATTTATCTATTCACTCCCTAATTTTCTTATCAATTCTGTTTTGTACTAAGAATTGTCATAGGTATGGAAATAAAAATCCTTTAGCTGAGTGTGGTGCTGTATGCCCAGACTCCCAGTACTGTACAATCCGAGGCAGGAGGATTCTGAGTCTGAGGCTAACCGCTGAGATATAATCTCGAGGCAGGAGGTGGGGGTTGTGTAGAAGGGAAGGAACCACATAGCTTTGGCATTTTTCCAAACTATTTCAGATCAGTTTAAGAAGTATAATTGAGAGTATAATGGTTTGAATCAAAATGCCCCCATAGGCTCATGCTTTGAGTGTTCATATCTAGCTGGTGGGAGTGCTTTGGGAGGCTGTGTAACCTTTGGAAGGTGGAATCTGGCTCGTATAAGTAGGTTACTGGGGGTGAGATAGTCAGAGACATAAGCCAACCCTTACTACATCCCTGCTCTGCAAGTCTTTGTAAATAGCCACCTCTGTGTTCCTAATGTCAATGGCTGAGCCATTCCCTCATGCCTTCCCAGCCAGGATGGACAGTAACTCTCTGAAATAGTGAGCCCAAATAAAATTCCCTTAGGTATTTTTCCCTCTTGCTTTTTTTGTTGTTGTTGTTGGTGGTTTTTTTGTTTGTTTGTTTGCCATAGCAACACCAAAATAACTAATACAGAGGATGAGAACGGGTGCTAGGGATGTATACCCCTTTAGATCAGGCCTTAACAGCCAGGGTCTTTCCACTCAGAAGGTTAAACCCCGAACTCAAATGCAGTTAGATGCCTCTTGCCTTTCTGGAAGCACTGGAATCGATGTAGTGCAAGCCCCTCCACATCTCTCTTTGCAGACTGTGAGTTCTTGAAGTTTCTAGATGCTTCCTAACACATGGTGCACAGCAGTGTGAATGCCCTGGGAGCCAATCCCAGCTCTGTCTCTTAGGTGACAGAGTTATGTGACTCAGTGAAACAGACTGACTTTGCTTAGCCTTCAGGCTTTCCATCTGTGAGATAGAGATAACTATTGTGTCCACCGAAGACGCTGCTTTATGATTAAATGAACCAAGGTCTGTCTGCACCATGCTTGGATAAGTTCACTCAGCAAATGGTGCCATATAGACTTAACCATTGGGTCTAAAGAATATGAGTGCTGAATGTTTCAAACAAGACCTTTAAGATTTTAAAAAACACACTCTCTGGTCCAGGCCCAACCAGGATCTATGTCAGTGGACCCTCTGACTGACCTGTATGACCTGGGACACCTACCCCCACTCCACACTACTATGTGACATCCCCCTAACCGTGATGCTCTTCCAGGCCCAGGCCCAGTCAGGAAGAGGATTTGCATGCTTTTTCAGAAAGTCTGCCTGGTCCCTTGCCCAAAGCTGCCTTTCCATGTCTAAGCCCAGGTGAGAGTTGCATCAGGGGATATTCTTGGACTTCACCCAAGAAAATTCACACCACCCCTAAAACCTTTGTGTCCCATCACTATTTTAATCATCCCCTCTCTTCAATAAACAATCAACATGGAGTATCTGGGCAACTGACTTGCTCACTCCTCCTATCTGACCTAAAAACAATCAAGTTAGGACACTAGCAAAAACAGACGCAAATATCCACTTGACATAGGCAGGCTGGAATCTCATACCACACACACAAAACCAACTAAATAAATCCACATGCCCAGGTTCCCAGCACAAACAATATAAAAGACTAAGACATTATATCCTAGACAAAGACCACCAGTCCCATAGAAATGTTCTCCAGAGGGAATTAGCTAGATGAACATCAAGATGCAGAATTTAAAAATAACAATTATAAACATGATTGAAGAATTTGGGGAATTTGTAAAGGACACAAGCAAACACCTGAATGCACTTAAAAAGGACAAAAATAAACTTACTATTGAAGACTAAGAAAATACATTTGGCTGAATGAAATTATTAAGACAACATAATGTTTGAAAACTGAATTCAATAAAAAGTTAGAAATATTGAAAAAAACTCAAACTGAAATGAAGATGGAATTGAAAAATCCAAAGACCCTTTTAGAAACTTAGGGTAAAGTCTTACAAGTAGTTTGACTGAATATAAGACAGAATGTCAGGACTTGAAGACAAAGTAGAGGAACCGGACCTGTCAATGAAAGAAAAATGATATATTTAAAAATGATATATTTTAAAATTAAAGGAGCTGGTGGTGGTAGTGCACACCTTTAATCTCAGCACAGAGGTAGGCAGATCTCTGTGTGTTTGAGACCAGATTTGTCTACAGAGATATTTCTAGGATAGCTAGAACTGCACAGAGAAACTCTGTCATGAAAAACCCAATAAATAAATAAATAAAGTTAAATAAAAATGAAATGAATATTCAGGAACTTTGAGATACCATGAAAAGAACAAATCCAATGAGAAGAATAGAGGGAGAATCCCAGGTCAACAGCATAGACCAGATCTCCCATGGGGTAATAAAAGGAAAGTGATGTGGGATTCCCCTCTGTATGCTTTGAATATCATTGGTTAATAAAGAATCTGCTTTGGACCTATTGCAGCTCAGAATAGGGCAAGGTGGGAATTCCAAGCAGAGAGAGGAGAGAGTAGGTTTAGTCAGGGAGATGCCATGTAGCCACCAGAGGAGACAGATGCCAGAATTTTGCCTGGTGAGCCACAGCCACGTGGCAATACACAGATTAATAGAAATGGGTTAATTTAAGATGTAAGAGGTATCTAGAAATATGCATAAGCTAATAGGCCAAGCAGTATTGTAATTAATATAGTTTCTGAGTGATTATTTCAGGTCTAGGCAGCCCGGAACAAACGAGCAGCCTCCAGCTACATGAAACTTCCCTAAACTGAGGAAAAATGTACCATAAAGATACAAGAGGCACATAGATCACCAAATAGACAGGATCAGAAAAGAAACTCCCTATGTCCTATTATAGCTAAAACACTAAATATACAGGACAAAGAAAGGGTATTGAAAGTTGCAGGAGAAAAACCACAAATCACATATAAGGGCAAACCCACCAGAATAGCAGCTGACTTCTCAATGGAAACTTTAGAAACCAGAAAAACTTGCTCCAAGTTCTAAAAGACCACAGATGCCAACCCAGACTACTACACAGTAAAAGTATCTGCCATAGATAAAGTAGAAAGAAAAACTTTCTGTGATTCAAGACAGGCTAAAAGAATTCACTTACCAAATCAGCCCTATAAAGAATACTGGAAGGAATGTTTTGGTCTGATGAAATTAATAAGCACACCCAAGAGGCTACAGAAAGAAAACAAATAAAGCTATAATAACTGCAAACAAAATAAGACTAAGAACACAAACAGCAAAAAGGCAACAAAATGACATTGGTCAACATATACTTTTCAGTAATAACTAAAAAATGGCTTCAACTCCCCAATCAAAAGACACATGTTAATTGAATGAATTAAGAAACAATATCTAACTTTTTGCTGTTTATAAGAGACACACTTGCTTTCAAGAACAGGTACCATGTTAGAGTGTAAAGTTTGAAAAAATATTCAAAGAAAATGGGACCAGGAGATAAATAGGTATTGCTTCATATCTAACAAAGTTGTCTTTATACTGCAGATACAGGGTTGGCTCAACATATAGAAACCAATAATGTAATAAACCATTTAAGTAAACTTAAAAAATATCACACAATCATCTCAATAAATGCAGAAAAGGTCTTTGACAAAATTTAGCATGGCTTTATGATAAAAGTCCTTGATAGAATAGAACTGGAGAAAACATCCCTCAACATAATAAAGGCTGTATTTGAAAAAAACTGACAGGTAATATCATCATAAATGGAGAAAAATTCAAAACAATCTCATTAAAATCAGGAATGTGACAAAGCTGTCCACTATATCTACTCCTTTACAATATAGTGCTTGAAATTCTAGCTATAATGATAAGAAAAGAAAAGGAAATTAAAGGAACAAAGATTGAAAAAGAAGTAAAATTATTTATATTTATAAATGATATATTTTACATGAAAGATCCTAAAGATTCTACTAGAAAACTTTTAGGAATGATGAATATATTCATTAAAGTGACATGATGCAAAATTAACTCATAAAAATCAGTAGCCTTTCTATATTCCAATAACAAGCAGGCTAAGAGAGAGATCATGGAAGTACTCCCATATAGCATATATGGCAATATCAAAAAACAAACAGACACTCTATGAATAAACTTAACCAGAGAGATGAGAAGACCTTGGCATAAAAAACTTTGAATTTCTGAAGAAACTGAGAAAGACACTATAAAATGAAAATACTTCTCATGCTTATGGATTGGTAGATTGAATATTATGAAAATGGCTCTTCTACCAAAGGCAATCTCCAGATTCAATGTAATCCCAATTAAAATTCTCACAGCATTCTTCACAGAAATAGAACAAAAATACTAAATTTTATATGGAAACACACACACACACACACAATCCAGGATAACCACAAGGATCATCAACAAAAGAACAATCTCTAACAGGGCAGTGGTGATGCACACCTTTAATCTGAGTATGCGGGAGGTTGAGGCAGGCAGATTTCTGTGAGTTCAAGGCCAGCCTGGTCTACAAAGTAAGTGACAGGACAGCCATAGCTATTACTCAGAGAAGCCCTGTCTCTAAAACCAAAACCAAGAAACAAACAAACAAACAAACAAAAATAATTCCCGAGGGATTAGCATACCAAATTTTAAGTTATGTTATGGAACACAGTAATAGAACAGTTTTTTTTTCATTCACACAAAAACAGACATGTAGTAGATCAGTGGAACAGAATAGAAAACCTAGAGATAAGTGTACATAATTAAAGCCACCTGATATTTGGCAAATATTCAAAACATACACACAAGGGGAAGACAGCATCTTCAACAGATGGTACTGGAAAAACTGGATCTCCACGTATCTAAGAATGAGATTAGATCCAATCTATCATCTTGCACAAAAACTCAACTCCGAATGAATCAAAAAACCTTAATCTGAAATCTGAAATTGCTAGAAAAAAGTAGGCAAATATAGGTGTAGGCAAAGGATTTTCTGAATGAAGTCCATTTGTCCAGAAATTAAGATCAACAATTAACAAATGAAGCCTCATGAAACTAAAAACTAAAAAGCTTCTGTACAGCAAAGGAAACAAGTAATTGAGTGAAGAAGCAGCTCAAATATTGGGAGGGAATGTTTGTCAGTTATATATCTGACAGACAGTTAGTATCTAGAATATATAAAGAACTCAAAAAACAGTCAAGAAAACAAACAACCCAATTTTAAAATGGGATATGGATTTGAACAGAGAGTTCTCAAAGAAAAAAAAACAACAGCAAAATAGCTAATACCCCCAAAGTGTTCATCATCCTTTGCAATTAGAAAAATGAATGAAAACAAGTTTGAGATTTCATCTTATCCCAATCAGAATGACCATGATCAAGAGAATAATTGGCATTTATGTTGGAGTGGATATGGACAAAGAGGCCCCTTATCTGCGGCTAGTGCAGTCACTATGGAAATCAGAGGGGAGAATCCTCAAAAAAGCTGAAAATAGATCTACCTTACAACCTTGCTATACCAAGGTAGATCTATATGCCAAAGAGTCTTGACAGAAACAGAAGAAAGGACAGAGATTGTGTTATGTCATACAAGGAATATTATTTATTATTCATCTATCAAAAAGACTCCAGGCCTAATGAATAGAACTGGAATGAGTCGTTAGAACACTGTGTTCATGGAGAGAAACTACAGCTAAGTTAACGTGCTGCGTGGTTCTTTTCTTGTGGAATGTCTAGAGCACCTGCGGTGGGTTGAATAAGAAGCGCCCCTGCAGGCTCACATATTTAAATGCTTGGTCAGCAGGGAGCAGTGCTATTTAAAAGGATTAGGAGGTGTGGCCTTGTTGGAGGAAGTGTGTCCCTAGGGGTGGGCTTTGAGGTTTCAAGGGCCCAAGCCAGGCTCAGTGTATCTTTCTCTTCCTGCTGCCTGTGGATCCGGGTGTAGAACTCTCAGCTACTTCTCCAGCACAGATCTGCCTGCATGCCGCCATGATTTCTGCCGTGATGATAATGGACTAAACTTCCGAAACTGTAAGCACAGCCCCAATTAAATACTTCTTCTCTAAGAGTTGCCATGGCATCTCTTCGCAGCAACAAAGCACCGACTAAGAAAAAAAGAGTCTTGGCATATACTCAATGGACTCGACATCTTACTCCACAGATACTTGGTCAGTCATGTTCATTGCTGCTCTAATCATAATAGCTAGAAAATGGAAGCAGTCTTGATGTTCATACAGTGATGAGCAGATAGTGAAATGTAGTATGTTTACACAATGGAATTCTGTCCAGCTATAAAGAAAAATTGAATCATGAGATCTGCCGGTAGATGACGAGAACTGGAAAATATTAGACTGAGTGAAGTAACCCAGACCTAGAAAGACAAATGCATATGCCCTTATTTTATAGAGCTCCCTTTCCCCAACTCATGGTCCTTTTCTACCTTCCTGGCTTCTATGATTACTCTAGGATACTCTAAAACCTAAAGATTGGATCTTGGATCCACAAATAAGGTAACATGAAGTGGGAAAATGGAAAATGGGGGTGCTTAAATGAGGGAGAGAGGGTTAATATATATATATTAGGGTTATATATATATA
>LOJH01000037.1:43507-66471 GCA_001685095.1 Ellobius talpinus | reverse complement strand
TATATATATATATATATATATAGAGAGAGAGAGAGAGAGAGAGAGAGAGAAGGGATACATAAGAATGTTTGGAAAATTCACAAGGAAGCCTACTATTTTATAAGCTTACTTAACACATACACACATGCACACACTCACACATGCATACATGCACACAAGCGCATTAATACAGTTATCCCATAGAATGGGATAATGCTTTACTCAGGCGCCATGGACTATTTAGCAAAAAAATCTCAGTACAAGCCCTCACTTTCAGTTGTTGATCAGGGTCCGAGTGACCTCCAAAGTAGTATAAGGTATTGTCATTGCTCTTGATTGCCTGCTAGAATGTGAAGGTAATCCCCTTTTGCTGAAGACACCAGCCTTTCATCACAGGACCTGGAGAAGTCAAGCTGGCACTGACCCGAAAGCCTCCTCCCTGAGGGCGAGCTCTCGAAGTGCTGGAAGGGGCTACACAAGCTGTCAAGAGTAAAAGATACCAAAAGTCCTGCCCAGATTGTAAACCCTGAGAACCACCACCACCACAGGACTCTTAAGACCCCTACAATGGTACAATAATGGAGTTTATACCTGGGGGTAACCAACTGCTGTCTGACTGGACCTAAAGCCCCCTCAACTGTAGGTAACCCATGCCTGGCACTATAAATTTAGACAAGAACCTTTGGCTGGAGAGGTCTTAGGCCCTAGATGAGACCTATTACTGCCATATTCTGAAAGCAAAGCAATTTCCAGTTGGCTTCTAAATTGGTAAATTCCTTTTCTGAATAGATCAATGCAGTCCTCATCTTCATGTAAGAAGTTTCTTTCCCCAGCCCCAAATGTGACACCTATACCACCATCCCTACATCAACACTTGTGAACCATTGCAGAAGAACCAAGATGACTGGTGCATGAGAATGCCTGGTGGGCAGGACAGAGATGTAGGTCCCGTGAACTTTCTACGGTACAGTTGCCTCAACAAAACCCACAAAGACTACACCAATGGACACACCAACAGGAATGGAAGAACAGTCTCACAAAGCCCTGCCTCCAGAGGAAGAGTTACAGGCAGTGGATCACTGTGGAGGGAGAGAACTAGCTGTGTGTGTGTTTGCTCGTTGTTTCCAAGGATAAGACCCCAGTCCTAAGTGGTCAGTCCCAAACATGTGCAAATAGGTAAAATACTATTTGGACTCAGAAAATATAGAAGAGGTCATGATTTGAGAAGGGATGGTTTAGGGGACCCTGAAGGAATTGAAGGGGGCATGTCAGAATGATGTAAATACGATGTTCTCATGTGTAAAATCCTCAACTAAAACTCAGTATTTTTCAGAAAGGGATTTAAAACACAGTGACATTCTGGGGACAAGAAGAAAAATGAATGAAATGTGAGGATAAAGCCATCTTCCACAAGAATTCAACCAAACAGCATGTCACTTGAGTTGCAGCAACATCCAAAAGAAGTGGTATTAAAGTATATTGGAACACATTGCAAAAAAAAAGTTTTCTTCCTCTAATGAGTCAGCATCTGCCTTGATTTACATGGTAGATTATCTGGGCAAACACTAATCCTCTTTTCAAAAAGAGCGAATTATCTGAGAACAAGATGTCCCCCTAAGAAGGCTTAATCATTCGTTGCAAAGGCCTCAACTTCTGATCTGGCAAAGTAACATAACTCTCGTTGCCTATTTTGAAAATATACAGTAAGAAATAACTTAATATTCTGTGTACGTAAGGTGCTGAGGAGAAAAGCTGTTATTGGAACAAAATAGTTAACTCCCCCGTCATTATGTAAGACTTCTAATGCAGTTAATACAAATAGCCATGTAAAACAAAACCAGGCAAGAAGGGTTTGCTCGACAGATGTTCATCCTGCTCCTTGCTCGTTATCTGCAAGCTTTGCCTCACGTGGGGTCTTCACTGAGGAAGGGCCAAAAGAAAAATCACCTAGGATGGGCCAGTAACACAGTCCCTCTACACAAGCCAGAGCCATCCTTTAAAATGTGCATCACTCTCCTGCTTTGCTCTGGCCGCCTGATGTCCCCAGGAGAAATGCTCCCTCCTGAATGAGCTGGATTCTACCCCACCCATACCTCTTCGCATTTTTTACCACTTTCGCTTTCGATGCCAAGACTTCAGCCACATCAAACATTGACGTTTAAACAAGACCTCCACTTTCCCACCCATTTTCTCCTGAAGCTTGTACACACTGTGTGTGTGTGTGTGTGTGTGTGTGTGTGTGTGTGTGTGTGTGTAACGCATGCATAACGCCTTCCCTCAGCTGTCCTGCTTCACACATTCCCATGGGCTGTTGTGGTGCATCCTCACTAGAATGGAAGTCTGGGGTGGCATGAGCTTCCTTTGGGTTACTGCTGCACCCACGGCATCTGGAAATGTTCCAGCTCCTGGAAGTAATAAGTGGTCATTAAAAAGTTCCAAATATAGACTGTGCCAAGGTGTCAAGTTCAAGCATCCTCCCCTCTGCAGCAGCTTGGGCAAAGCACACTGGCACTGGCGCTGGCGTTGCTTTCCATCCCTGCCAATGAGCACGTCCTAGTGCCTGGGAGTGGCTGCCTTACATGTTTTATATCCTCACTAGCCCAGACACCTCTTGGGGCCAGGAACCATAGCTCTACCTAGCATTTCCCACAGGGCAGGGAATACAGGATGCCCTGCACATTCTGCTTGCCATGGACCTCACCAATCTGAGTCTGATCTAGTCAGGAGTACCACTGGCCCAGCTGCATGTCCTTTGGGCCAGTTTCCCACGCACTAGACGGGGTGGAGCTTCTGTAGCTGATCTAGATGGCGGCTGGGGGTTGCCCACCTGCAGCAGCTGCAGGCTCAATGAAGTTGACGAGGCAAAGAAACCAAACCCGCTCAAGCTCCACACCTAGGGGCAAGAAGTTTGCCTAGAGATGTCCAAGGTAAGGCTCAGAGCAACACTTGACCCTGCCTTCAGGCCCCTGGAGACAGAAAAGCTACAAGGAGCAAATCTTCGTATGTAGTGCCTACTTCACTTTGGGGCACTTTGTAAACAAGCCATTTAGCATGTTCAGCACCTTAGGGTGTAGGTACAAACACCATCACTCCCAGCTTACACATGATAGAAAAAGGACTAAGATGCTTAGGCAACATGGCCAAAGCCACCTAACTGGGAAGTGGCACAGCCACAATTCAGACTGCGGTCACTTAGCTCAAGAGCCTTACCACTTGACAAGGCCCTGTAGCTATGTGCCAAACACTGTGTTCAGCACTTTCCATGGAGGATGAGACAGAGGCCTCCTTCTGCCCCTTGGAGCCCTGAAGACGTGACAGTGACTTTAAGTCTCTTGCACCAGTATCTCCCGAAACAGTTCCCTTTTCTGGAGGTCTGGCCCCTTACATGGGTTCAGGAAGGAAAGAAGAGTGCCCTCTAAGCAGGCCAGATGCTGACTGTGAGGCTCAAGGCCACATTGGGTAAGCTGATGGCAGAGCTGAAGTCGGGAGCAGGTCAGCCACCCAGGTAGCAGCTGATAGACGCAGGCTGGGCCCTGCTGGCTGTCCAGTAGGTTCATTCTGTTTCTGCCATAGATGTAGGACACAGTGAATAAACAGGGTTAAGCCTTCTTTCCAACAGTCACCATAGAAGGAAGAGGAGAGAAAAAACACTACCTGGGCTGGGCCAGTACTGAGAGATACCAGACAACAGATCTTGGCTCTTTCTTGTGACTTGGGGGCTTATGATATGGCTCAGGTGGCAGAGACTCCAGTATTACACAAACCGAGTGTTGCGGTACCTAACCCAAAACCAAGAACTCTGGAGGTAGAGAAAGGAGGGTCACGAGTTTAAGGTCATCCTAGCTACATACTGAGGTCAACCTGGGCTATGTGAGAGCCCATCTAAGCAACAATAGCTAAAGTAACAGGCTGTGGTGATGCACACCTGTGACCACAGCATTCAGAAAGCCAAAGAAGGAGGGTCACATGTACGCAGCCAGACTGGGCCATGTCATAAAGACCCTGTCTCAAATAGAATGGAATGCAATAGGCTAGAAGTGACTTGAAGTGGACAGAAGCTAGATGTGTTTTTCTTATCCCGTGCTCCCATTTTCTTCAGAGAAAGAGGCAGGCCAAGTTCTTAATTCTCTCCTAAACCAGATCCAACCTTTAGGCTAAGTGACAATCTTGTCTTTTGTCCTCTTAGCAGCCTGGATCTGCCTTCTGAGTACTCACCCCAGCTTGTCATGAAGTCATACTTCTAGTGGTAATAACTCATACACTAGATTAAAGTCTTCATGAGAGCAGCAACAGCGCATTCTCCCTGCTACAGCTTCCTAGCACAGTTCTGTATTAGACATGGATTCAGCATACAGGGAAATGAGTCGGTGGATAAGATGCACGAGTACCTCCCATTGGAACGAGCTACTTAGCTCCTGTCTGTACGGGTTCAAGAGCACAAGCTGTAAGGGTCCAAGGGTACAGTCCCCGGCTCTGGACCCGACGGCTGAGTTGGAGCGGCCAGAGGCAGTCGGCTTGAGCTATCTCAGTGCCTTGCAGGCCCTACTGCAGGGCCCAATCCCAGTGAGGTCTCACCTCCTCCCTTCCTCTCCTGATCATTCCTCCTTCCTGTCCTCACCCATCTGCCAGGAGCACCAGCCAATGGGCACCAACAGGAGAAAAGGCATTCATGCCTGGCTGAGACAGCACCTGATGCCAGGAGAGGCAGGCAGTAGGCAGGGCCTCTAGCCTATTCTCCAATCCTAGCCTTCCTTACTGTGTCCCAGGGCCTATACTGGCAGGGGCAGAGAAGCACATACCAGCACCTCACCAGGATCCCTGGCAGACAAAGTCTCAGGGGGTCTATGGGGCCCAGAAGGAGGAGAGCTCATTATTAAACAGTAATGAGCCACATCCTCCAAGAGTTTGGAGTGATATGGGGACATACACCCGATGTCTCCTGAAGCAGAAAGTGACAGCACATGAATGTGATGCTCTATTTCCTAGGCTGGGTGCTAAAATCACAGATGTTTATCGCCTCGCTGTCCCTCAAGCTGGGCACCAACATTATACAGAGTCTTTTGTGCAGAAATATATTTTATAATTTAAGAACGTTATAGCTGTCTAGTGCTACCATTAAACACATGGATTCCAGAAGTCAAGACTGTCTGGGCCAATTTTCCAGCTCTGTCATTTGTTAGATGCCTGACCTTGGGGTGGATATTAAACCTCTCTCTCCCATAATTTCCTCAGAAGTAAATGGGGTTAATAATCGGCCCTGCCTCCAAGGTTTGTTGTGAAGAACAATTTTGCTAATGTATGTGATGTGCAGAGAACAGGGTCTGACATATAGTAAGCATAGAATAACTGTTAGCTATCATTAGCATACATGTTCTCAAGGATATTAAAATGTGTCTTTGGGTCTGGGGGGTATGGCTTAGTAGTAGAGGCTTGCCTGATATGCTTTAGGTCCTTAGTTCTGTTCTCAGATTGGAAAGCAAAATCCCAAAACTGTCATTGTTTGCACATAGCTGACTCATCAATGTGAAAAAGCATCAGAGTATAACTGCAGATGCATTTGAAAGGAACACTGAGGATTGCCTCAAGCCTCTAGAAGTATCTGTTGTGGAGATGTCCTGAGGGCTACAGGGCCTCACAGAGACTCTCTCTTGCAGTAGCCACCCCCAAGACTGAAAACAGCCTGGGGGTGCTCCTCTCCTTGGGACACCCCATTCCTTGCAGGACACAGTATCTTTGGTACTCTGGCATTGAGGCTGGAGGAGGAGGGGCCCTGTGCCTGGTCTCTGGGAAGCCTGCTCTCCTGTCAAGTTATAGGAGATGGCATTAGTACCAGCTCAGTGAAGCCCCAGCTGTCTGAGCTGCTGCCTTCTAGTCCGGGGTGGAGGAGGGTGGCATCCTTAAAGTATACTCAGAGGAGGAGATGGCACGCCAGTGGGGAAAATCGTCAGGGATGGGCTCGGGCTCCAAGGCATACTGAGGTCGGCTGCTGGGAGGCAGCAAGGAAGATTGGCCAGAGGAAAAGGGAGACATGGCCAACTTGGAAATTGGAACTGAGAAAGCAGTGGAGGCTGGGATCAGGGCTGGATCAGCTCCAGGGCCCTGGGACAGAAATAGGCCAGGCCACTGGGTTTCCAGATCATTCTTGCTCTGTCTGCCTGGCTCAGTCACTCACAAACTAGGAGCCAAATGGACACAGGAGAAGGCAGGGCTCAGCTCCTTGCTGGGCAGGAAGACGGAACAGTGTAAGGCCCCAATGCTGGTACCTTCTGTCCCCTCACCCTGCCTTGTCTTTAGAGGACTTGTTACCACTTGCTGCTATGCTGGGGATTTATTGAACATCTGCTCCCTCTAGAAGTAATGCTGCTCAAAGACAGGGCTTGGCTTTATTACTTTTCTTCATTGACTCAAGTACCTCAAGGCCTTAGAGCAGGGTTGGCTACAGAGTGGTGCTTAACAAATCTCTTCCTCCTCTTTCTAGTCTTTCTTTTCTTTTTTCCTTTCAGACAAGGCCTCCTATCACCCAAACTGACCTCAGTTTCACCATGGAACTGAGGATGACCTTGCACCCTTGGTCCTCCTGCCTTCATCTCCAGAGTGCTGGGATTACAGGTGTGCATCAAACCTGGAATATATGGACTGGGGACCAAGGCCAGGCTCTTTTTCATGCAAGACAAGTGCTCTAGTAACTGAGCTGTGTTCCCAGACTTACACATCTTCGAATAGATAAGTGAAGGCCACACGTCCCAACCTGACATGGGGATCACAGGGTCCATAGTGCAGGAAGGAACTAGTAATTGTCATCATTTTGGCAGATGACAAAGTGGAGGTCCAGAGAGGTTAAGGATGTACTCCATTTCGCACAGCTAGGAAATGGCGCATCTTAGCTTTTACCCCAGGGATTACTCCTCAAATGTTCTTTTTTTCAACCCTCTAGTGATTATTTAAAAGGGGTGGCTATCTCTGGAGGGTGCCACATGGTCAACCCTGTGGGCCCTTGTACTACAAAGAGATGGCCTGAAGAGAACCTGCATATGGAACTGAGAGATTTCTCTCTGCTGGGAACACTTATTTAGAGATGCTACTCAATGTTTTGGTCACTTGGGGCCTCAGAAAGTCCTGACTCCACTGTGGGAGATCTTCCTGAACCATTTTTACTGGTGGCAACTGAGCCCGTCTCTGAGGAACAAAATGAGCAGAAAGTCTGGGGACACTGCTTCATCTTAGGCAGGGTGACCACACACCCATGGGGGGGCATCCCTTGGTGACAGCTCGAATGGGGGAAAGGATGCCACCCAAGGACTTAAGTGTGACATGGCAAGAGGCAGAAGGAAGGGAAAAGGCATCCATTTCTGGAGAGAGGCTGGGACGGTGATTGCCAGGCTCCGCCTCTCCCATGGCAGGAGTTTGTACCCACTCCATGTCATTACTGAGGCCTCTAGCCGCCTGAGAGAGGGACAATGCCAGGATCTTCAGGACAGAAGGGCTAGGGGGGAAGAGAGGAACCTGTCCTTTTCCCCAAACTACCCAGGATGCTCTTGTCTGCCTGCCCTCCCAGGCAGTGAGGAAATGGGCTTTGGACCATGCAGAACATCCCACAACCTCCACACAGAGCTGTTTTCTTTCTTTTGAGTCTGAAGCAGCTGTTGTAGCAAACCAGGTCAAACGTAGTCCCCAGGCCCTTTGAGAGCAGCGCCTGTCACCTTCTCCACTACTCCACTACTTCCCCTTGAAAAATGTCTGGTGCTCTGCAGCACACTACTACTAGGAAGGAACACACATGCACACACACACACACACACACACACACACACACACAGCTCTTCATTTTGCTTGGCCCTAGAAAGCTTGACTCCCAAGTGCTATAAAGTCTTGGGATCATATCTGAGCATCTGCTACTGGGCTTTCTTTATGTCTTAAAGGGTCTGGAGAAAGGATGCAGCCAGGTATGGTGACATACACCTAAAACCCTAGTTCTTTGGAGGTAGAGGCCAGCCTGGGCTACATAGAAAGCATGTTAGTAACAAAAGAAAATGAGATAGCTCAGAGCATGCGGGAGGGAGGCATGCCAGCTAGAAGAGAGCCCCTCACATTGGTTACTCCCTGATGTAAGCTTTTAGTGGATGGCAGAAAAGGGGTATCTGAGCCAGACAGGGCTTGGATGATAGATAGAGGTTTCCTGGGATACTACAGGCCTCTCCCTGGGGTTAAACAAGTGGAAGCCATGGTAGTTCTGAATAGTTGCTCAGCATCCTGGTTTCTTGGGGCCCAAGTACTAGGAACAGAGAATTGGAATTTGGGGCCAATGGTTAAGTGGAGACAGGACTGAGGCAGCATGTCAGGGTGATCTAGGCCTCAGTGAGAGGTACAATAGCAGAGGATGAGGGGAGCTAATATACAAATGGGTCCAGGAGGAAGGGTAGCCAGCTCTACCTGAAACATTAAGGAATTCCTACAGGGCCCCCAGCCCTTCACCCTGTGTTCTGGCTAGTTTTATACCAGCTTGACACGAGATATAATTATCTAAAAGGAGAGAACATCAATTGAGAAAATGCCTCCATAAGACCTGGCAGCAGAGCTGGGTGGTGGCGCATGATTTAATCCCAGCACTTGGCAGGCAGAGTCAGGCAAATCTCTGTGAGTTTGAAGCCAGCCTCATACACGACAGTCAAGACTACACAGAGAAACCCTGTGTCAAAACCCAAAACAAACAAATCCTAAAAAAGTATCAGGCTGCAGGCAAACCTGTAGGGCATTTTCTTAGTTAGTGATTGATGGGTCACTGGTGGTCCTGGGTTCTATAAGAAAACAGGCTAAGAATGTCATGTTGAGCAAGCCAGTAAGCAACACCCCTCTGTGGCCTTTGCATCAGCTCCTGCCACAAAGTTCCTGCTCTGACAGCCTTGGATGATGAACCGAAATCTGAAAGTGTGAGACAAATAAACCCTTTCCTCTCTAACTTGCTTTCATCATGGTGTTTCATCACAGCAATAGACACCATAAGACACGCTGTGTCCCTCAGCCCAGAGAAATGTATACTACATCATCAGCAAGATGCTAGGAGGCCTGACAAGCAAGGGAAAAGGAGAAGAGCTAAAGCAGGGCTAAGGAGCATGCTCTGCACTGTGGAATAACTCTGGTACCATACTGGCATCTCCTGGGTAGCTGTCCTTGGGGCCAAATCCAAACTGTCTTGCCCAATGAGCTACAGGTCTGGGCCACTCATCCTGCCACCCTCAGGGAAGCCTAGGGAAGCAAAGGTAGGCCTGTGGTGGCTCAGGCCTCCAGGCCCTTGAAGCCCAGATTGTTATACAAATGGTTTTGGTTTTCCTCTGTGTCCTGAAAGAGAAAGGTTGGAAATAGGGGGAAAAATACAAAAAAGGGGGGGCAGGAAAGGGGAAGATGGCTCTGGCCATAGCAGGGCAGCCTTAGGCCTGGCCTTTCTCCCACTGGTTCCACCCTGCCGTTCCCCCTTCTCCTGCTCACTCTACCACCTGTGGGTTCTGCCATGTCTTTCTGCTGACTTCCTCCATCATGGTCTTCTGGCTGCCCCCACTTCTCCATCTCTTTGCTTCTAGGCCCTTTTTGTTCCAGCCCCTGTTTCTTACTGTCTTTCTCATTCTGTATCTTTCTTTCCCATTCTTTGTCCCTCTCACTTTCTTCCAGACTCCAAGATGTATCTCTATGTCTCTGCTTGCTCCTTTTCCCTGCCTCTTCATATGCTCGTCTTCCAGCCTCTCACAGCCTCTCTGCGCTTGGGAGACCTGCTCGGTTTTGTCCCCTGGCCTTGACTGACAGCTTCTGGAAGTGGGAGTCTGGATGGCAACTTCCACAGTCCCCTCATAGTAAGAACACAATACCCAGAGCATATTAGCCCACAGTGTTCCCACAGTCCTTCTGAACCTCAGAACACTCCCACAGCTGTTCAGGTTGTGGCTGGTACCTGACCTCAAAGCCAGGCCCTATCTCAACTACCAGTCAGAATGACAAGGCCCAACTGTCAGGGAGGCTTCGTGCTGCATCATCTATACCATGTTCTTGGGAACTGGTAGGAGCTGGGCAACTGGATTTGAAATTTTAGCTCTCTATTTCTTGGGTGAACTTAAGTTAAGCAATGACAGCACTCTCAGGGAAGGCTCTGTTCTCTTGCTGTGGATGGAGCCTCTCACATACTAGACAAATGTCTCCTAAGCTCTCCTCAGTTTCTTTTTATTCTTTTATTTTTTGATATTTGTGGGGGGTGTATATGGGTGCATATATGTGCATGTGTGTGTCTGTGGTATGAGTGTGTGTGTGTCTGTGTATGTGCCTGTGGTACGAGTGTGTGTGTCTGTGGTATGTGTGTGTGTCTGTGGTACGAGTGTGTGTGTGTCTGTGGTACGAGTGTGTGTGTGTCTGTGTGTGTGTCTATGTGTGTGTGTCTGTGGTACAAGTGTGTGTGTCTGTATGTGTGTCTATGGTATGTGTGTGTAGGGGGTGCATGTACAAATCCAGCCAGAGGTTAGTGTTCTGTCTTTTCCTCTGTCACTTTTCACCTTTTGTTTCCTTAGAGACAAGGGCTTGCTGTATCACTGGCTGACTTAGAAATTGCTATATAGACCAGGCTGAACTCAAACTAACAGAGACCTGCCTCTTCCTCCTGAGTGGTGGCTTAAAAAGGTGCACCACTGCACCTGCATTTATTGGTTTATTTTTGAGACATCATCTTAATAGGTTGCCAAGGCTGACCTTGAATTTTCCACATAGCTCAGGCAGACCTTGAACTTGTGATTCTCCTGCCTCAGTCTCCTAAGTAGCCTGTCCTTCGTGCACAATTCGGAAAGTTTCTGATGATCAAAGAGAGAAAAATGTGGTGGCACATATCTGCAGTACCAGCACTTAGAAGGCAGAGACAGGAGGGCTGTGAGTTTGAGGCCAGCCTGGGCCACGTAGAAGGACCGTCTTTCAAAGAAACCTAAAAGGAGGAGGAGAGGTAAGAGAAGCAGAGTGTCTGAAAGGGAGTAAACACTGCCCTTGGCGCAAGACTGACTGGGCAAGTAAAATATTCTTTCCTCCTACCCCCACGCACCCTTCCTGCATACTTAGAGTGGTGATATTAAGGATGGCCTGAGGATTAGTGGGCCTCTGAGCACTTGGAGAGTCTCCTTGGGCCTTTGGCTTCTCTCAGAGAGTCAAGCATGAGAAACAGTCGGAGTGGAGATGGTGGGGGGCTTTGAAGCCTAGCTGGGTGAGAAGCGGGGGATGTGGAAGTGTTGGACAGCCCTGTCAAGGGGAACCAGTAGGGGTGCAGATGTTGGGGGGCACTGAGGTCGAGCTGGGTGAGCAGCAGGGGATGTAGTAGCGCTGGGCAGCTCCATCTGGGAGAATGTGTTGTACCCCCCACGAGGCTTTGAGTCACAGGCAAACAGTTCTGCCCGCACTGCCTCCTCCCTCAGCTCCCAGCCACAGACACACTTGGAATTTCCAAAGTTTGGTTTTTGCTTTTGCATAGCTGTGAGTTTCAGAAACACCCACCTCCAGAGCTAGCCTAGAAAAGGAAATTTCTTTCTACTGGCATTTGATGTTGGCACTGGTGGGACTTCAGAGGGCACTCGAACCTGTCCTTCTCCGGTCCTTCTCTGATAAATATGGCCCAGATAGAGGGTTGAAGAGAAGGAATGACTGGCCACAGGGGCCATTGCAAATCGGTGACGGAGCTGGCTGAGGATCCTGGCCTGTTCCGTCTTGCTTAGCAGATGTTTGCTTGCTCGCTCTCCTTGTTCTCTCAATCCTCGGCCTGGCCAGGGCATCTGTCTTGCTCTCTCCTCTCTTCATGATGAAATGCAGTCTTCACACTACAAGAAGCCGAGGATTTGAGATATTCAATAAATAGGAATGTCTAGTGCCTTCTGACCCACACTAATGGATGAACAGCGTGACACTAGGATGCATATGTGGAGTAGCCATTCCTTTGTTCCTTCGGTCAGGTGGTGCCCATACCAGACTAGGTCACCAGGAAGGTCCATCCTCACCCAGCTCCGAGGTGTTCCTGAGATGGGATATCAGTGACTCCTTCACAGCCACTCACCGCCAGACCAAGCAAAACTTAGAACGTAGCTGGAATCAAACTAAAATGTGGATAAGAGGACTTGCCAATACCCCTGCCCTGGGCCATCCCACCAAGGATAGAGATGGGTACTCACCTGATCACTTCCACAGCTCAGTCCTGTATCTGAACAGGCCCTGATCTCAGTTTGGCCATATCTCTCCATCACAGGACTAGTGAATGGGACAAGAGTCCATCTGTCTATTTCTAAGGAGCCAGGTGGAAGCTCTTGCCTAGAGGAATGCAGGTGGCATAGTGAGTCTATGGCCAAAGAATCTGATGGAGACACAGATGCCTCGTCCTGGAGGGGAAGGAACAGGGGATGCTACGAGGCACGTGTCCAGGGGGACTGCCCTACCTTGGCATTGGAGGGAGAGTTCTTGGCAAAGCATGAATCTCAGAGAAGACAGATTTCAGGTACAATCCAAGACGTCCTTGTTGAGTGACCTTGGCCAAGTGACTTATCTTTGTGAAGCCATGGTCTCCTCATCTCCAAAGTCCTATGTCATCACCATTTGAGGTTCTAGAGGGCAGTGCCTATTAAGTGCTCTTTCATGGTGAACACACACTTGAAGAAGGAGCTCCCACAGTTCCACAGTTGGTGTGCAAGGCGGTAAGGAGAGAAGGTGTATGCATAAAGAGGATTGGGGATGGGTTAGCTGGCGAGCAACTCTGTGTGCATCAGCAGGAAGAGGCGGTGACTCAGAGAGCTCCCACATTAACTAATTAGCTGACTAGGGCCAATAGAGGGGCACAGCTCTTCTACTCACCAAGGGTCCTCTGGAGGAGGAGTGATGGGTTGCCTATTTAGAGAAGCAGGAGGTTGATTTCCTGGCCTCCTGAAGTCTCTATCATGCCACCCGCTCACCCAGTGTCCCAGTGGAAGTTGGCAAAGGCATCACCTTTGTATGCAGCCTCGCTCCGGGCACATTGCCCGGAGAGTACAGTATGGGCCCCATTTCAGCTCACTGGCCCTTGGGCTGAGCCCCCATTGCTATCTTGAAGCCCCCACCACCTGCAGACCCAGCCTTACATTGATGCTGTAAATGTGTTTTGAGTTCCTATATGCTGTGTAGAGGCGCTGTCCTGGGCACTGAGGAGGGTGCAGGAGCTGAGGAGGTTGGCTCAGAAGAGGCTCTAGGCTTTCCGGAGCTTCAAGTGAATGATAGATATGGAGCATCAACCAAAGGCTGTGCAGAGTTATGGCTGACAGAGGTTTTCTTTGTCTGAGTTGTGTTGCGTCTCCAGACCTCAGTTTCCCCACATGCAGGTGAAGATACCAGGTTTTCCAAGATGTAAGGCTCTTTTAGCTCCTCAGAGCCTGTAGGATGGCCGAGGGGAAGAGGGGCAGATTCTGTTGTGGTCCAGGGTAAGGAGCTGGCATGGAGAACCTTGGCACTCTTTTCAGACCATCAGTGTCAACTCCCGCTCTCTTCCTATCTACTGCTCTGGACACTCTAGGCTCAGCCCACCTGAACCCAACATGGCTTCTCCAGGAGCTAGGCTTTTGCTCAGGCTGGACCCTGGGCCCCGAATGCCATCCTCTTTCCAGTTCTAGCAGAAACCGTCATCATGGATGCTGCAGATGATTTAAAACAAAAACAAAAGGGAGGGAGCACATTAGATTGCATGTTCTCTAACCACAGTGGACTGCTTTTGCCAGAACTGTTTAAAGGAGTCATTGCTGTCCAAGAGTTTCTGGGATCAGAGATCACGTGCCCAAAACCCAGCCGTGGGCTCGGAGGCTTTCTGCTGCCACTCAAAGGGCTGCTGAGAGTCTACCTTTGAGGGTATTTTAGTCTATGGCTTTTGTCTTGTTTGTTTTCTATTGCTCTGATAAAGGCCATGGCCAAAAGCAACTTGGAAAGGAAAGGGTTTATTTTATCTTACAATGCTCAGTCCATCACTGAGTGTAGCCAAGGCAGGAACTCGTGGACGGCAGGAACCTGGAGGTGGGAACTGAACAGAGGCCATCGGGAGGGGGGACACTGCTTACAGGCTTGCTCCTCAGGGCTTGCTCAGTTTGTTTTCTTCTACCTTCCAGGACAACCTTCTCAGGGGTGCCACTTCTCACAAGGCTGGGTCCTCCCACATCAATTATTAATCAAGAAAAATATCCCACAGAGTTGCCTACCAGCCAATCCAATGGAGGGATTTTCTCAAGTGATGCTCCCTCCTCCTACATGACTCTAGCTCATGCCAAGTTGATAAAAAGCTAACCAGCACAACTCTCCTGTGGACTGAACATGTTCCCACCCCCCCATTCACAAGGGTGAAAACTAATCTTCAATATAATAGTATAGAGAGGTGGCAGGAACCTTTGGGCGATAATTTGGTCCTAAGGGCTTATCCTCAGTAATGGGATTAATTCCCTTATTAAAGGAAGCTGGGTGTGGTGGCTCATGCGTAACACCCTGGCTACTTGGGAGGCTGAGAAAAGAGGAAACAGGCTACACAGTGAAACTCTGCCTCAAAAACCAAACAAACAAGAGGCAGGAGGGAGCTTGGCTGCCTCTCTGGCATGTGAGAACCAAACTAGAAGACATTCTTCCGGACACACAGAAGTGCCAGCACTGCACACTGAACCTGCTGGCACCTTATGCTTGGAATTTTCAGATTCCAGACCAAGGAGGGATACATTTCTCATCATCATGAATGACAGCCCCAATCTCTGTATATGGCAGCCCAAATTAAAACAGGCTCTGGGTTGCCAACCTGCATCTGTCCTCTTCTTAGCCATACTGTTTTGGGTTCCTCAGGTCCCATCTTAGAGCCCCAGTTTCCCCCTCTGTAAAATGGGTGTGTTGAGTCCCGCCATCCAGCTATAAGAGGTGTGGGGCAGTGCCTATGTAGAAGTTGCTGGCCAATGATGGCTGGCTTCCACTGTCTGCCATCCTCCTGCTGAGAGACATGCTGACATCTCCACTCTCTGCTGAGGGACGGAACATACTGACACCTCCAGATCCTTCAGTTTCACATGGCAGAAAGTATCACCCTTTGCTCAGAAATCATTTATAGTGATTGTCCACTGAGAATTCCTGGAAATCTAGCTAACTCTGTCCTTTGTGCTTTCTTGGGCCATGCGGTTTTGGCATCCATTGCTCTTGACCCTCAGCTCCGCGCAGGCACACTGACAGAGGCCTCATTCGCCCAAACGACATTCTCTCCACCCTCAGGGAACCTGGGCTTGATAAGTCTGGGGTGGGGTTTCAGAGGGATCCACCCCCATCTCTCCAAGGCCCCCGAGTCCCAGGGAGAAAGCTGGCGCCTTGCCAGAGCTCTTTTCTTGTTGCCTGCCTCTCTTCTTTGTGCAGATGGTTTTTATCCTTGCTTTCTTCCGAGACAGATGGTGTAGGGACTGGGAAATAGGGTGGGCTCCTAGTTCTGCCGCTTTTTACCTGGGGGACCCAGAGCATGTGACTTGACTCTTTGGCCCTCACTCACTCTAACCCCTCTTCCCCATGGGGGGCACATTCATAGTC
The DNA here is from genome assembly GCA_001685095.1 of Ellobius talpinus. Taxonomy (NCBI): domain Eukaryota; kingdom Metazoa; phylum Chordata; class Mammalia; order Rodentia; family Cricetidae; genus Ellobius; species Ellobius talpinus. Next base: position 50,928 of record LOJH01000037.1, on the reverse strand, counting down.
ACACACCCCTGCTGCCCCCCCACAGGATTCTGTGAAGATCCAAAAGCATTGTGCACATGACTGCATGCCACATAGCAAGCGCTTGACTAATGGCAATTGCCTCTCTGAGAAAGTGCTTCATGTAATGCCAGGCACATTGTGTGCACTCAGAATATAGTCATTGAGTTGATGCCTGACTTTGAACAAAAGTCTAGATGCGGATGCCTTTGCCCATACCAGCTTTGTATAGACTACATGAGATCTGAAAGTCAACCTTCTTTTCCTGCCCCACGACAGCCTGAACGTTCTCTGCCTTCTTGCTGGAGTCTAACAGGAGTCTCAGAATGACCTCTCTGAATGTCTGCACATGTGTGTGAGGGTTGGGGGGGCACAGCAGGCTTTACAGAGGGCTAAGTCCTAGGAGCTTATGACACCAGAAGAAAACTGTCCTTTGTCAATCCCTTGCCACTCTCAGATTCCCTTGCCCATCTCCACTCCAGAATCTTACTTGGGACCAGTTAAATGACTGTGCTAAGAACTACAAAGCCCCTGCTACTCCCTTGTCCTCTGCTCAGGATGCTAAGGAAAAGTGAGGCCTGTGCTTCCTTCTGGTGGACTTTGCGCTCAAGAGGAGAATCATCCCCTCAGTCAGGGTTGCCAGCATGATGGGGAGAAGGAAAGGGCTCAGACAGCAGGCTATTTTAAGTTGACAAGATAGAAAGACAGACTGACCTGAGGTTACCCAGGAATATTTGGGCACCCAGAGGCTCCTGAACTCTCCCCTTCACCTTGTTCCATTTCTGACCACACCTCTGTGGGGTCTTTTGGACTCCCATCCCTATGCAGCATAGACTATCTTAATGACCTAACTCTAGCCAGCAATCAGCATCTTCTAGATTCCTGTGTAGTGGGGGAGGAGTCTGGGGCCCTCTCTGTGGTGGGAATGTGTTGGAGGCCAGGAACTTGCACAGGCAAATGGTGTCTGTAAAAACATCAGCTGTTGACAGCTCCAGCTGTGGGCCCCAATAATGCCCCACAAGCCAGATGTTGGCTTCACCCACCTCTGTCCTGCAGGGGCTGATTTACAAAGCACCTCACAGTCTGAGGAAGAGCAGCATGAGGCCATAGGGTGACAAGGGCCCAACAACAGGAACACCTAATGCAAGTGCTAGGAAGTCAATAGGCTCAGTCTTCTGTCTCCAAGATTGTCTGGACAGCAGGGGTCACTCCTGGGTAGACAGTGTCCCACAGAATGTCGGGCCACAGCCTCCCCAGTCAAATGTTCTGTATTTCCAGCCTAGGACAGATAAGTTAATATGGAGTGGAGCTAGCATTTTACCTCATGCCTCTCCCAAGATGGGGCGAGTGCCTGGGCCCTGTGAGTGTGTAAGCTGTGTCTGCACACCTAGAGCCCATGAAAGGCATGCTGTATAGTGCATTCAGGCATTTGATAAGGGTAGAACCATAGGCCTTCTTGCCAAGTCCCCAACTGCAGGCCCTAAGGCCCCTCACTGTCCTTGCTTCAAGATGTAGTGTGCCCAGTCCATGCCTGCTTCCAGCTCTTTACTATGGATGTAACCTGCTTCTTCCAAACTCCCTTAACTGAGTAATCCCAGCCCAAAGGTCTTGATGAACACCCCTCCATCCCCTCCTTCTAATGCATCCTCGCTGGTCGGCTGGGAACCGCAGACGGCGCTGTGACATGAGTGGAGATAAGGGAGCTCTCACATTTCCCCTGGCTGGGCTCCTGGGCCGCCAGCATTCACGCTGGCTGATTTCAACATGAAAGGACCTCTTGAGAAGGAGAGCCCCCTCCCTTCCCCCTTCCCACTGCTAAGCCCCACTCTGCAGCTAACCACTGTCTGAGCCCCCTCCTTCCAGAGTACCCACATGCTCGCCTGCCTGCCAAGCCTTCCCCCCAACTTCAGTCTCACCTTGCCCCCTCTGCCATCCAGGATGGATACCCCGTGCACGGGTACTCAGGACTGTCTCTGCCAGCAGTCCTTGCAGGGGAGCAAGAGGAGAACACAGTGTCAGCCAATGGCATGGGACTAGAGGCTGGCCTGGAGGCATAGGCCATCTGGCCAACTGTAGACTAGCATGTTGAACAAATCTCTGCTGGAGGAATCTTCCAGTCCTAAAGGGACTCAGAGTATTCTTGGCTCTGAGTCCTTGTAGCTAACTGCCCAGGTCTCCTACCAGGCCCTTCCTCAAGTACTGGAAACAGGTGCCCTTCAGAACTCCACCAAAGCACCTCCTGGCTCTACCACCAGAGGCCTTCCACAGATCTGCCCTAAATCTTTTATGTGGCAACTTTTTCAACCTTTTATTTTTGAGCTAATTTTAGATTTGCAGAAAAGGTGTAAAAAATAGAACAGTTCGCTGCCGCACACCCCTCACCTGGCTTCCCCTAATATTAACATCTTACATAACCGTAGTACAATACTCTAACTTTACCTCGCTTTGGTACTACCACCTGAGCTGTGGAGCTCACCACGCTTCCCCAGGTGGCCACAAACCTCCGCTTGTTGCCTCAGGTCCCTACCTAAGATCCCACCGTTGCGTTTATCCTGTTTCCTGATGCTCTTCCAACAGCAACAGCTCTGCAGCTGTTCCTCTTTGTGATATTGACTCTTTGAAGAGCAGGAGGTTTGAGGGCAAGAATAGTGCCCTTCTCAGCTCACTGCACGGAGGGGCTCAGCTAGCAACATGTCTTACGTCCATTGGTTATCTCTATCCCTTGGTCAACTTGGTGTCTAAAACCTGTGTCCGTGAGAAAGGTGCCTTGGGGATGACATTAGACTCTCCAAGCCCTGTTTCTCTTCAAATGCTCACCCCCTAATTGTCATACCCATCTGATGATCACCATACACTATGGTGAGTTATTAGTCCCCTCCCCCTGTCTCTGTGTAGTCTAGGCTGACCTGGAACTCATGGTCTTTTGGCCCCAGCCTCTTGAGCACTGTGTGGATTCAGACATGTGTCCTCTCATGAATCCCTTTCTTGATGTGTATTATTAACTGCGAGGGACTGTTTGTCTTCTTCCCCATTTGCTTACTTATACAGTCATTTATACCAGTATGGACCAAGAGACTTTTACTATAGTCTGGGTTAAAATCCGCTGTCACCTTTGAGGTGGTGGAGCATCATTGCTCTGCCCTGAAGAGTAGAGTGCATATGATGGGGACAGCAGTTCAGAGAAGCGCTTCAAACACTACCTCAGCAAGGCATCAAGGTCAGCATCACCAGCTGAGCATCCTTCTCACTGCTCTGCACTCTGCCTGTGCTGTTCCTCCCCAAATCCGCTCCTCGCTTTAATCATGAGACCATTGTGAGCTTTCAGATCCAAACCAAGCACCCAACTGCACTATTCAAAGCTGTCGAAGTCACGAAGATCCAGGAGATCCTGGGCAAGCCTCTCAACCATAGGGAGCCTAATAGGATGCACCAGCTATATGTATTGCGGTATCCTGGGAGTAGGGCTGGAATGAGTAGAGCTGGGACAGGTAAAAGTCATTCATTCAGTCACTGAGAGTCGAGGGTGGAGCCGAGTGCAGGGTCCAAGCCAAGCTCATGAAGGGCCCTGGGCTTCACCTCCAGAGATGAGAAACAAACAAACAAACAAACAGAAAACTAAAACAGCAGCTCTAAGAAAGCATGGCTTTGGTTAACAATGTATCAAACATGTATTCATGTTGATTCATTAATTGGAGCCAGTGTGCCGTACTAATGTGACTGGTTGGCAACAGGAAAAAGTAGGTGCGGGGTACATGAAAACCCTCTGTATCTTTGTACTCTTTATAAATCTAAAACTGGGCTGAAATAAAAATAAATTCCTAACAATCCAGTACTATCATTATTTATTTTCTGCTCCAGTTGCCCCCGCCTTGGCTAGGAGGACATCCTCCAGCTTGGCTCTGCAGCCCTCTCACAGGCTCCGTCCTCTGTGGCTGAGTCCTTATTCTCTGGCACCACAAGATGCTCCAGGCTCATCTTAGCCTTTCATTGCCCAGCCCCAATCCAGTCTTTTCTCCAGAATCCCTGACTTCTTTCGTTAGGGAATGGCATGGGAAACCAGCCAGAAAATGTGTGTGAGCAACCATTGTTGCTGCAGTGTCCTTTGTTGTTTGTTCGTGTTCATTCTTCAAGAGAGGTACTTAGTTTACTCTCTCTCTCTCTACATATATATATATATATATATATGAGTTGCATAATGTATTCATAGCATTATATATCTCCTTTGTGTTATAAAAATGACCTGCTCCCTGTGCACAGTCATGGGCTACTGTTTCTCCAGGGTAACATATCAACACATGAAGCTGCCATGCCAAAATTTCACAGCATCTCACATGCTCATGGCAGCTGCCAGTGTGCTCTCTAGGGTGGCTTCAATTAGTCACTGCTGTTCCGGTTCACTAGCAAGCCATCAGGGTCTGTTCTTCTCTAGCTTCCAGCCCCCATTGCACTCTCCCATTTCTGGACGACCTCCCACCCAGTCCTTGTAAACTACTTGCCATTTTCTCACACTCCTCTGGGCCCTGCTTATGCTGCTCTTAATATCTGAGGTGTGCTTCATCTCTGAGCAGCATAATGAACTTCTAGTCATACTTCAAAGCCCACCGCAAAGGGCATCTTTGGTATGAAGTCTTCAGGCAGGTAATCGGTGACTCTGACAGTGTTCCCAGTTTGGTCTCGTGGGACATGGACTGGAATTTAGGGGGTCTCTCCCACTTGCTTGCCTGTGAACATACACAGACACAGACTAAGTTGGGCACAGAGGAAGTCCTGGCAGTGTCCTCAGTGAATGTGTGGGTTCCCCATTGGCTCCAGGCAGCCCTTTGCCATGGGGCTCTCTTTTGGCTGTGAAAGAGTCTGTTCTGCATCTCTGAAGGAAGAATCATTTGTTGATGGACAGTCAAAGCCGCTGGGCTCACACTCACTTCCCTGTCTCGTGCCCCAGGGCCCATGGAAAATGGCATTTGGAGCCTTCCAGCCAGTTCCCCACTTGTCCAAAACAGAAGCATGGGAGCCATCTTCTTGTCTTCCTCTCACCTCCACTGCTATTCAGCGACACCAAAACAGAATGAATCAGTGCTTCCCTCTGCTGAGGCCACCCTGCGCCAGTCACCCATGATCTCCCACTAGCGCAAAGACTTCTCATTGGCCTTTCTGCTCCCAGTTCTGCTCCTTTCAACCCAGAAGGCACCAGGGATTCAAAAAGTGTTGGGGACTGTGAACCCCCAGACCCTGAATTTCCTTGAACCCCTGCCTGCCAGAGTAAACAACTTGTTTCCCTGTGCTTGCAGCTGCTCTGAGCACAAGACCCTCAGGAGTTCCTGATGGCAGGGGAGTGCTTTCTGGTGGCCTTGCAGCTGAGAGTTAGGACATGGCCATTAGTCAAGGAGACCCTACATAAGCTGCCCTGGAACACAATAAAGGGGGCATTCTTGGGGCCTGTGTGTGTGTGTGTGTGTGTGTGTGTGTGTNCTTGCAGCTGCTCTGAGCACAAGACCCTCAGGAGTTCCTGATGGCAGGGGAGTGCTTTCTGGTGGCCTTGCAGCTGAGAGTTAGGACATGGCCATTAGTCAAGGAGACCCTACATAAGCTGCCCTGGAACACAATAAAGGGGGCATTCTTGGGGCCTGTGTGTGTGTGTGTGTGTGTGTGTGTGTGTTTCAAACTCCAGCCCCTTGCCCGACTTGCGAACTGTACCATAGTGTGTAGAGCAGGCGCTGTGCTATAAGAAAGGTCACTCTGTGTGCAACTAAAATCTTGTTGTAACCCTGCTTGTGTGCCCTGTGACTCCCAGGCTAAAGTTCCAGTGTCCTCAAGGCTGTGTTCCTGGCTTAGAAGCAAGGCAGAGCACAGCATGCCCCTGTGGTGTAACAGCATGGCCCGATGGGCCCGGTGCTGGGATTGAGAAGGTGTGTGGTGCAGCCTTCCTGGTTTTTCTCAGTGGGCATCACTGGCTTCTGCACAGGACACGGAGTCCACCTTCCACTCTCAGAACACCCAGACTGCTGATTTTATTGTCATCTGGTCTGGTGTATGTGGTTTGTCCTGCCAAAGTTCACGTTGAAATCTGACTGCCAATGTAGTGTATTGGGAAATGAGGCCTCTTAAGAGGGCTTAATATCTTTATTGTGAAACTGGATTATTTTCCATGGGGGTAGAGATCAGCTCTCATAAACTGTCTGCCCCTATGTGTCCCCTCCGTCTTCTCTTCTAGCCTGCTCACCCTTCCACTTTGTTCTATACGTGCAGCGGCATGTGGCCCCTGCCAGATGCCACCACTCAGTCTTGAAGTTTGCCATCTTTATAATGATGAGCTAAATAAACTTTATTTTTTTTAAAATTTGAATCACGTAGTTTAGAGTCTTAAGTTATAGCCACAGAAAATAACCTAAGGCAGCTTTCTGTGCTCCTGGGTTCTATGGTATATATCACAGGGCCCAGAGTGCAGTGGGGGGACTTCAGCAGTCTCAATGATTGGATGAATGAACATAAAACAGATAGGCGGTTAGATGGATAGAGAAAGTGCGCGCATGTGTGTGTGGGGGGGGCGGTCCACGAGTAGGCAGATGTATAGATGGGTCAATGAGTGGATGGACTGAGGGCTGAATGAATGGTCAGGCAGGTTGAATGGCTATAATAAGTGACAAAAGGATAGATTGTGATTAATTATGGAATAACAATTAATAATACTGGAGTAGAAATAGATTAAAAAGCTTGTTGAAAGTCTCAGGTATCACAGCAATCTTGAACTTCCTATTTTACAGATTAGCAAAGAATGGTTCAGGGGTCTAAAGTGACCAATGCACAGCTTTGAACCTAGGTGTGCTTGATGCCAAAGCGCATGTTCTTACCACAACTTCACATTAAAAACAATGTGGGATGCTCCATTATTGCAACCTGCATGTGCAAACTGAGTATAGAATTTATGCCCAAGGGGCATAAAAATTTAACATTTTAAAAATTTTAACATTTTCAATTTTTCATTCATTCAACATATATATCCAGGGTGGGTAATCTTCATTGTCAATTTGACTGGATTTGCAATTACCTAGGAGACCCACCTCTCTGAACATGTTTGCGAGCATATTTCCATAGAGGTTTAACCCGAGGAGAGGAAACCCAACCCTTAAGACACTTATACCATGGGCTGAGGTCCCAGATAGAATAACAGAAGGAAGCTGGTTGAGCACCAGCACTTGTTACTTTCTGCTTCCCGACTGTGGATGTGACATGACCATCTGCTTCATGCTCCTGATGCTGTGTCTTTCCAACCATGACGGACCACACCTTCAAACTGGGAGCCCAAATAAACCATCCTTCTTTAAGCTGCTTTGTCGGGGATTTTGTCCTAGCAATGAAATAATGCAGTCTTTCTGTGTCTCTGAGTCTCTCGTCTCTCTCTCTCTCTCTCTCTCTCTCTCTCTCTC
>LOJH01000037.1:9603-34355 GCA_001685095.1 Ellobius talpinus | reverse complement strand
TCTCTCTCTCTCTCTCTCTCTCTCTCTCTCTCTCTCTCTCTCTCTTTCCTGCTGCCCCTGCCCTGCCTGTGGATCAAAAAGCAGGGCACTTGACTTATTCTCCAGCACCATGTCTGCCTGCACACCTCCATGCTTCCCACCGTGTTGGGAATGGACTAAACCTCTGAACCTGCAGCCAGCCCCAACTAACTATTTTCCTTTGTGAGAGTTGTCATGGTAATGCTGTCTCTTCACAGATATAAAATCCCTAACTAAGACAATGAGCATGTGAGTTTTGTTCCAGAAATTCAGGATAGTTAAACAATAAAAGCCATCATTTAGACTGGGGGTATAGCTCAGTGGTAGAATGTTGTTTACCACGCACAAGGCCCAGAGTTCCATCCCCCAACACTGCAATAAGCGATATCTACCCCCCACATACATAGACACATGCAGAGAGAAAGAGAGAGCAAACCCCCACAATTACTGTAATTCACCTAACAAGGAGAAAAATAATAAAAACATGTAAAAATATTCTACAAAATTCAAGTCACTCATGATTTTTAAAAGTCTCAACAAACAACACAGCTTATGATGAAAAATTGCAAGCCTCTATACAGTGAGACTTTTATTTCACAATTTTATTTCCTTGTAATCCAAATCAGCATAAAAAAGAAATAAAGGGTTTGAAAAGAAAACAAAATGATTTTATTTGAATTTAGATGACTATGTACATAGAAAATCTAAATGGATTTGTATAAAGCTAGTTTAAGAATCATTTTTAAGTGTGTGCATGCTTGTGTATATGTGTGGAGATATGTGCGTATGAGTTCTAGTGCCCTAGGAGACCAGGAGAGAACACCAGATCCTCTGGAGCTGGAGTTTACATAGTTGTGAACCCGACCTGACTTGGGTGCTGGGAATTGGCCTAAGGTCCTCTGTAAGAGCAGTATGATCTCTTAACTGCAAAGCCATCTGTCCATCTTCATAAAGAAGAGATAAGTTAAGATAGCAAGACCACTAGCAAAAATCCACTATATTTTGCATACCAGAGAAAAGCAGAAAATGAAGGTTCTAAAAAGTCCTGTTATTTCATAACAGTTAAATATTAAACACTTAGTAATAAGTCTAATATAGATATGGAGAACCTCTATATTGAAAATTAGAACACATTACAGAGCGAAACTGAGGGAGACTTAAATAAATCAGGGGTAAATTATATTTATGGATATGGTAAATATGATAGTTCCTATGAAATGAATTCAGATTGTCTCATTCAAGAATCCAGCAAGTAAGTTCATGTGCATCTCTCTCTCTCTCTATTTCTATCTCTATCTCTATCTCTGTCTCTCATGTGTGTGTGTGTGTGTGTGTGTGTGTGAAGAAATGGTCTTAAAATTCATGTGGGAATGGAAAGAGCCAAGAGTTTCCCAAGTAATCTTAAAGGACATAGCCACTATCAAAAAGTAGAAAGCTATAGTAATTAAGGCATTGTTGGAAGCTGACAAGCAGAGAAATAAGAAATCTGAAAAACAGAGTCAGACACATATAGGTACTTGATTGATGATAAAAATAATATTGCATTGGGAACCTTGAAAAAATAATGTTGCTGGATCAGTTAGCCGGCCATGTGGAGAAAAAAAAAACCCTTCATGTTGACCCTTATCTTAGCTCATACTAATTTACTGATAAACTATAGAGATAAATGTAAAAGGCAATACAAAAGCTTTCAAGAGAAAGAGAAGGGCAAAGAGAGGAGCTGCTCAATGGGGCCAAAGCTGCAGTTTGGTGGGGGAAAGTTCTTATACAGTATGGTGCATAGCAGAGACTACAGGCAGTACGAAGGCATCATATAATTCAAAATAGCTAAACAAGAGGATTTGCTCTGCTTCCCCACCAAGCACGGATAAATGTCTGAGATGGTGGTTATGCTAACCACTCTAGTTTGAGCATTATACATATGGACACGGGACATTATAGCACATACATTTGTATGATGATTAGCAAAAAGAGGAAAATGTGGAACTTAGTACCTTTGGCGTGAACACAGATTTCATAAACAAAGCAGGACAATGTGATCCAGAAAGGAAACTTTGATAATTTAAAGGGGCTCATGAGCCCCAACCGTTAGCTGACGGTGTTTGTGGCTTCTAGGCGAGGGAGAGTCAGTTTTCCTTAGAGTGTTGTTCCTGGTAGATCAGCCATGCTCCAGTGGGTGGCCCCACACTCAGGAGCACCCGGGCAGCACAACTAGAGTGGATGCTTTCTTTCAGAATGAGGACATGGAGTTTGGTGGGTAGGGAGGTGGTGGTGGATCTGAGAGAAGTTCTTGTTTTCTTTCTTTTTAAATATTTTTACAAATTCTTTGAGAATGTCATGCAATGTATTTGATCATATTCACCCCAAATCCTCTCAGAAATTTAACACAGCCTTTAAAGCTGGGCATGGTGGCAGATGCCTATAAATGAAGCACTCGGGTGGCAGAGCCAGAAAGCTCATGAGTTCAAGACCAACCTGTTGTACATAGTGAGGCCCTGTCTCAAAGGAGGAGAGAGCAGAGAGGGGAAAAGGGAGAGGGAAGAGGATATGACAAAATATTTGTAATGGATTCAGCTCACAAATGTAATTTACGGTATCACCAATAATCCACCAGGAAAATGTGAAGAGAATTTTGACACTTCACAAAAAATATGACTATTAAGATGGCCAATAAACAGATTTGAAAAGTGTTCCACATAAGTAATCAGAAGGAAAACCAAGGGCCACACTCTGTGGTGCATATCTCTAATGCCAGCACTCAGGAGGCAGAGGCAGGCACATTTCTGTAAGTCTGAGTCCAGCCTGGTCTAAACAGGGAGTTCCAGGCTAGCTAGGGAGACATATGGGGACCTCGTCTCAAACAAAATAACAACAAAAAGGAAAACGCAAGTCAGAACCATAGTGAGATGCTAGGGTAAAACCACAATGATGAGGAAAATTGGGGAATGAAATGAGCATGTGTGAGTGACATCAAAGGGTGATAGAAACCCTGGTCCACTGCTGGTGGACAATACACTGGGCCAGCTCGCTGGGAAACCCAGCTGCAATATCTGCCTGGGATGAGTTTAAATAACCCTCCATATCTAGTCTCCGTATTTCTGCATCAACTAACTAGGGCTGGAAAAATCTTTGGGAGGGGAGAGTTACAGTTGTTCTTTTTTGCTTATTATTAGTTTATTATTATTATTAATAATAAGCAAAAAAGTTGACTTTTTTGCTTATTATTAGTCCCTAAATCATTCAGTCTATTTATACAGCGTCCACACGGCAGCAGGTATTGTAAGTAATTTAGAGATTAAGTGTAAAAGTGAGGATGTGTGAAGGTACTATGGCAACACTGTGCCACATTACCATGGGGGACTTCAACATCAGAACATTTTGGCATCGGTGGGGTCCTGGAACCAATACCCCAAGGATACTGAGGGACAACTAACTGTATATGCTTATCCGTGACACACTGACTCAATTGCAAATGACATCTATAAGAATGTTTCTAGCATTTTTATACATAATAACACAAACCCTGAAATTGCCCCTAAGTCCCCAAATCATGGTTGCCTGGGCAACTGTGTGGAGACAAACACTCAAGGGAAAAAGTGATGGTGGCAGAAGCCAGGGCAGCAGTAGCATGGGGGAGGGCAGCAGAGGAAAGGAGATGGAGGCGGAGCTCACATGACTCTGAGCTGCATTGTGTTTAGGAGGTGACAGAGAAGCCAGATCCTGGGCCTAAGCTCCTGAGAGGACCAGCGAGTCTTTCATTCAGAGAAGAAACTGTGGAGAAGGAGGTGGGGTGGGGATGGAGGGAGGGCTTGCTTAGGTCGGCAGTAAGTTGGAGGCATGGTGGGACCAGGCCAGAAGGTAGTACAGAGATGCATTCATTCCCATTTTCTACCCCTAACTCCTGTACCCTAAGGTCACTCTGGGGACAGGTGCTAAAGGACAAATGCCCCTGGGAGAGGAGAAGCAAGCCTGCAGGCAGGGAAGCACTGGGCCTTTGGCTTCATCTGGTGTGCTGTAGAAAGTTCATGAACCACTAAGGTCAAGACAGGGTTCTCTGTGTTCTGTAAGCCTGTAGTCCACCACTGCTGAGTCAGTGCCTCTGTCTTCTGACCCAAAGCCCCAGTCTGGCTCCTCCAGAAATGTTTGTTTGTTTGGTTTTTTTTTGTTGTTGTTGTTTGTTTGTTTTTTGAGACAGGGACTCATTATGCAGGCCAGGCTGTGTCGAAACTCACAGTACTCCTCCTGCATCAGCCTTCCAAGTGCTGGAATTACAGGCATGTACTACTACGTCTAGCACAAGACTGGGAAGTTCTCCACCTTTGACCTTTCCCAAAAGCTGTCATTGCCTAAGCAATTGCTTTGCTCATACCCCTCCTTCCCCTGTCTACACTGCACAGCAAAGGCCTCACTTCTGCAAAGAGGACATCTACTCTCTCTCTTAACTCCCTGCAAGGACTGAAAAGGAGACTACCCAGCATATGTTTCAAAAAAAGGTAGAACCTCAGGGGAAACTGAGGCCCATAGATGGGAAGAACTTGTTGAAGTTCCACTGGAATTCAGACGAGGTAATGACAAAAGGTAGGCAAGAATTCAGACCTGATGCCCATGCTTGGTTCCTTTTTCTACTTTTGAGTAAGAAGCAGAGAGCGACTTTTGAGAATGATGGCAAGGGAGGCACGAGGCATTGCTGTGTTCATGAGGGGTGTAGAGGTTAGCTGTAACCCGGACACACCCAGAAGAAGAAAGCCAGATAAGGGAGGAGAAGCAGAAAGATGGGGACTGAAAGACAGACAGCAAGCAAAAATTGTGGGAGAGGAAGAGAAAAGGAAAGAAGGGAAACAAAGAGAGAAAAAAGAATACAGTAAGAAAGAGACAGCAAGCAAGTAGTGGGGGCTGGCCTCCCACTCCTGCAGAGCTTGCAGGAGCCAAGCCCACAGCACTGTAGAAGGCAGAGATGGGTGGCCCCAGAAATCCTTACCTGCCAAACCCCATCAGCCCTCAGAGGCCCAAACCAGAACTGAGCATTCGATCTAAACAGAAAACAAACAGAACAAAATGAAAACACTCTGGCTGCCCCCTGGCTGTGGCTCTGCACATTCATTGCCCCCCTGGAGGCCACTGGGAAAGCAAGGCACAGCTTTTGTAACCCTCCTCTCTCTCTGTGCCCTCCTAGCCCCCAGCCACCCCCTACTAAGAGCCATAGACTCTGCTCTGTTCAAGATACCGTAGCAGGGGGATGGGGAGGGCTCTTGAGGCCTGCTGGGCTGCGAGGGCTAGAGGGGTGTTCCCTGTCCTTGGCCTGGCACTAAAACAGTAAGGTTGGTGGGGTTCTGAGGGTGGGAAGCTTGGAGCGGGGCTCTACTTCGCACCCTAGGCCCTAGCATTCCTAAAGTGCCCAAGGACTGCCCTGGGTGTGGCTGGGGTTAGAGGCCAGCAGCAGGCCGGGGAAAGGGCTTATGGATTGCTGGAGTGTATGTTAGTGGGCTGAGTTCTTTATCCACTGGGCTCTGGAGCCAAAACCACACAGAGGTTCTGTCTACCGTGTAAATTTATTGTCGCCAATAGATGATACAGCGAAAACTAATATTTGCCTTGCTCTTTGCAGTGATCAAGCTTTCTCCCTCTCCAGCAAGCTCACTGCCCCCTCTGCCCCCTCTGGTGGGCACTGAGTTGAGTTCTTTTCCAGAAGATAACACGGGGCTCTGGGAGGAAAGTTGGTGTGGGCAGAGGCTGGTTTTGAGGCAGGAGGAGCTGGTTGGTGGAGTCTCCAGATGTATCCTAGAGGATAGATGTTGAGGCTCAGACAACAGTGTACAGTCAATTAATATTTGTTCCTGATTTCATAGTGATACAGATTAAATATGCAGGCTCTGTATCTAGACCACCTAGGTTCAACCCAGACCTTCATCACTTCCTGTGTGGCCTTGATGTGGCTAATACCATTCTCTGTGTCCCTGATGTGGCTAATACTTTTCTCTGTGCCCCTGATGTGGCTAATACTTTTCTCTGTGCCACTGATGTGGCTAATGCTTTTCTCTATGTCCCTGATGTGGCTAATACTTTTCTCTTTGCCCCTGATGTGGCTAATGCTTTTCTCTGTGCCCCTGATGTGGCTAATACTTTTCTCTGTGCCCCTGATGTGGCTAATACTTTTCTCTGTGTCCCTGATGTGGCTAATGCTTTTTGCTGTGCCCCTGATGTGGCTAATGCTTTTCTCTGATGTGGCTAATGCTTTTCTCTGTGTCCCTGGTGTGGCCAATCCTTTTCTCTGTGCCCCAGTTTCCTCATCTTTATGATGGGGATTTTGGTAGCAAACATCTCATAGAGCTTGGCAAGCTCGCGTCTGTTATTTTAAGTGAAGCAGTTGGCAGAGCACCTGACACATGACAACTCTCAAATATTAGCTCTTGGTATCCTTGTCAGTATCGCCGTTACTTGCCAAACCTCTGCTGAGCACTAAGAACCAAGCAAAAGGAGCTGTGGCACCTACCCTGCTGAAGCTCCGAGGAGCCAGGGGAGGTGATCGTTAGCCACAAAGGAATGCCAACCAAAGTAGTCTTGAGAAGTGCGGCGTGACTCAGTAGAGGTCCCCAGTGCCAGTGCCATGAAAACTCACAACTGAGAAGCATGTCTTAACCAAGAAGATACAGGAAGGAATCAAAGGACAGACAAAGGAAAGGATAGCATCTGAGACAAAGGCATAGATCCAGCAAGGGCCAGGTAACCTAGCACAAAATGCCGGTTAAGAGGCAACAGTAAGCTAAGAACAAAAGGAAAGGGGAAAGTTGAAAGGATGGACTTACAGGACTGGAAAAAGGCTCTAGGACTTATAGAACTAGTGCTAGGCCTGGGGGCGCATGCCTGTAATTCCACCTATGTGGGAGGCTGAAGCAAGAGGACCACAAATTCAAGACAAGCCTGGGTTACACTGTGAGTTCAAGGTCTCAAGGCCAAATAATTGAGACCCTATCTCAAAATAAAGGTTAAAAACAAGGCTAGAGATGTATGTAGCTCTGTTGTAGAGTATTTGCTTGGCAAGCACACAGGCCCTGCTTTAGTCTTTTGTTTTAAAAAGCAGAGCTACCTTTAACACAGGTCTTAGACACGGAAGACACATTAGAGAAGGTGGGTAGTATCAAGATGCCTGTCTTGCCCTTGCTGTTGGCTGTCTTGGGCAAGTCCCTTCACACTTTGGACTTCATTTTGGAGTTTATTTAGGGTCATCGTGACCTTTTCTGGTCTTCTGGAGCTCCACCCCAGCCCCTGTATGGTCTTCCCTTCCTCTTACACTCCCTGGTGCCTCCAACGCCACCATGACATGACATCCAGGTTCTGCTGGAAGGAAGGCTCTTATCTCGGGCTCAACTTATCTCTGCCTGCTTTTCCTGCACCTGGGCCTGGATCATCTCTGAGGGCTTCAGGGTATCACGGCATGAGAGTTATGCAGGCCTGGCCCAAAGAGGCACAGGAACCCCCACAGAGGCTGCTGGTTACTCTGGAGAGCCCAGAACCACAGGCAGCTGGGAGAGACTGCCCCCGCCAGGATGATGGAGTAGGTGTGACATAAATTTCTCAGGACAGGCAGAAAAAAACATTTACAGCCCCTCCTTGCTGAGTCTGGTTCCAATCAGGACCCCCCACCCCCAGACGGCCAGCTCCCTACACCCGCCACACTGGGCTAGCTCCTCTAAACGCCAAAATCATTGAATGCTTTTGTCTTTATTCTCGTCTCCCTACTGTTTAAGAAACATATATAAAAAGACACACACACACATACACACATGGGCCTTCTCTACTAATCGGGTCTCTGTGTACCCTTATGAGTGTATACATTCACACGTCTCTATACACACATGTGACCCCAGGGTCTTTGTGTACCCGCAATCACACACAGACTAGCAGATACACTCACATTCCCCCCACATGCATCCTTGAGCCTGGCTCTGAGTGGGCCAAAGAACTAGTTGCCAGCTGCTTACACTCACATGCCCCCCCATGCATCCTTGAGCCTGACTCTGAGTGGGCCAAGGAACTAGCTGCCAGCTGCGGGCATCGTCCACTTCAATTAGTCACTGAAGGTCCCTGGAAGTGCCTTTCTTCAGAAAAATCGTCAGACCACTTCTCCTGGGCTCCTCTTTTCAGCCTCTAGCTACCATGGCAACATGGGATGATACAAGAATGCCTCCCCCAAGGCTGTCTTAGGTACTGGCCTGGCTGAGTAGGCGCTGAAGGAAGCCGAGGCAGCCTGAGGGTACTTCAAAAGGCAGGCAGCCTAGACAGGCTCTGCCACCCATATCCCACACAGCCCAGTGACCCAGGGGCCTCAGGCAAGCCCTGCTTCAGCTTGGTGTGGCCCTCTTTCCCAGGCTTCTCTTATACTCCACCCCATTCCTACCCTTAGCCTAGGCCACCAAATGCCTCACCAGGCCACCCAAGAAGTATCTGTTTCTCTGGATAGGAGCTGAACAAATTTTCCCTTTCATGTGTTTGCCTTGCCTACCCGAATCCTCGAGCCATTTGCTCCACTTAGAGAAGCCGGAGAGGCCCTCTGGTTTATTCCAAACGCACATGCCCAGTTGCTTCACACCAGGTCCCTGCAGTCAAGCCCAGCTGCTTTCCACAGCTAGGGTGTCACAAGCACAGGAAGGCTGGGTGTTGGCAATGAAGGCATGGTTGCCCACCACACAGCTTGGTAAGAATTTTGGCATGTTTGCGCCTTTTGTCTCTTAGAACAATGAAAATGGTGGCTTTAAAGGAAAAGGGGCTTTTAAAGAAAAGCTGCTCTCTGTGTGGCAAGGTAACATCTTCCCTCCTGGGACCAGAGGCAGTATTATGCAGTGGAAACAGGCCTGGGGAGCTGGCCTGGGCTGAGATTCACTGTTTATCACCCGTGTGAAGTGCAGCACTTCAGCTGAATCTATTGCTATGGAGTTTCTTCTAAAAGTTCTAACAGGCCCACAGAGCATGGTCTATAGTCAGTCAACAGTGAATGGTGTTGTTTGCCACTAACTGCCATACTGAAAGCCATAGCCCTCAGAAGAGGGTCAGAGGAAGAAGGGAGCAGCCCTGAACTGCCCTTACTTCATGTGGGGCCTTATTAGGTAGCTCCCATCACAATCACTGGCATTGAGACTTGGTCTTCCTCTGGCTCCAGAGCTCCCGTTGGGACATTCTCCTATAGTGGACAGATGACAAGGATGGTGTATGGGTGAGGTAGAAGTGTTGTCAAGGTAGAAGCATTGTCAAGGTAAAAGCATTGTCAAGGCCCATCTTCTGCCTCTTCCTCAGGGAAGACAAACCAACCAGCTGGGGTTGATGGCCTGTCCACATGCTGGCTCCAGAATAGCCTGCAGTATACGAGGCAGAAAATCCAGCAGCCAGCCTTGGGAGCAGCAGTGGAAAAGTAGTAAGGATGGATGGCTTGGAGGGGAGGAAAGCCCATCCCTCTTGACCAGGTAGTCTAGAGCCTTAGCACACCTGGCCACAGGAGAGTCTCAAGTTCCTGACCATGGCCCTTCAATGAAGCAAGCACCCAAGGATGCAGATGCAGTTGAGGTTGGGGTAAAGCCAGGGCTCTGCAGAAGTTGAACTGGTTACTTGGAAGGGGAGTAGGCTCCGTGTCTAAGAAGTTATGTGTGCGGATGTTGCTTCACATCCTGAAGGAAAGGTGGGGGAGAGGTTAGACCCTCCCCTAAAGCAGCGGCTCTCAGACTGTGGTTGCCAAGGAAAGGACCTATGGCATTATCATATTTCTGAACAAGTAACTTCCCTGACATACCACTACCTTTGATGGGAGTGGGCTTGCCAGGGTGTTTGCCAAGGTGTTGCACAGTGAAGGGAAGGGACCTGGAGCCGGGGGTGGGTGGGTGGTGGTGTGAGGAAGTCCCAGTGTCTTAACTGGTTCACTCTCTTCCAAATATAAAGTGCTATTTGGGGAACAGTCTCAGGAATTCCACAAGCTTGATCCCAAAACTTCTCAGTTTGCAGAGAAAGTTTCTGGTGCCCAGAAAAAGGAAGAACCTGTCTAGACCTCACACACCCAGCTAGAGGCTAATCCAGGACTAGACCCCAGACCTCTACACCACTTTCCCACACTCGGGTTGCTCTTGCTCCTTGAATGGCTGGCAAGCACCTTTGCCTCCAGTGGCTTGTGATGCTAGCTAGTGTTCTGACCTGTGGGACCTCTCCTAGCCCCCCCATACCTTTTTCCCTCTTGGGTTTATTCTGGTGAGCAGCTTCTCCTCACAGGTCACCCTTTAGAACATGATTTAGATAGTAACGGGGAGCAGAGATGGGGAGGGTGTGGCGTGGATAGGGCGTGGGAGGAAAGGGTGGAGCAGCCGCCCTGTGTTCCTACTTAAAGACTGCTTGTTGTTGTGTGGGAGAGCCACGGAGGCTGGTGGCTGATCACACCAGAGTGCAGGTGATCAGCAAGGAGGCAGTGTAGCAGCAGGAGGCTGAGGTAGGCTGCGCAGGAAAAGATCCAGTAGTAGCTTCTCTAGCTTGGGGCCAATGCCAGGGCTCAGCTCTTCGCAGTATGTTGCTGCCTGTGGGTTAGAATGATTTTTTTTAAATAAAAAGCACAGTTGTCCTTTAGGTTGTCCTGTGGGTGCTAAAACCAGGATATAGTCCATCCTCTCTTATAAGCCAATAGCAGGGACAAGGTAGGTCCTGAGAGGCTTTGGCTAAGCAGGGTCAGCTTGCATCTTCCTAGAAACCCAGAGAGGCCAGGACATGGGGTACCACAGTTAAAAGAGATCAGGGAGGTGCCTTGAGCCAGTCAGCAGAGCATTTTGACAGGCTGATTGATTGATTTACTTAATTACTTATTCTCTCTCCTTCACTCCTCTCTTTTTCCTTCCTTCCTTTTCTCTTCCCCCCTCTTTCTTCCCTTCCATCCTTCCTCTGCCTTTCTTGTTTTATTGAGGTGGAGGGGGCACTATTTAGTCCACATGGCCTAGAACTTGAGTGAGATCCTCCTGCCTCAGCTTTCTGATTGCAGATTTGGGGATTATAGGCATGTACTGCGATGTGCAGGCTTTGGTTTTCTTAACAAAGGAGTGGCTCTGTGTAATTTTTGTTCTGTTTCTAAAGGGTTGCAGATAAAGGAGAAACTGGCAAACAGAAAGTACAAAAAAGGAAGTCCTCGACCCATTCTTCACATCAGTACAATGAGAAAAATATGGCACTTAACTTGTAGCAATTTTAAAGAGTAAATACATATATATGCATATATACCCA
Organism: Ellobius talpinus; assembly: GCA_001685095.1. Lineage (NCBI taxonomy): Eukaryota > Metazoa > Chordata > Mammalia > Rodentia > Cricetidae > Ellobius > Ellobius talpinus. Next base: position 23,096 of record LOJH01000037.1, on the reverse strand, counting down.
CAAAATGATGAGAAAATAAGTATCTCACCCTAAATGCTACACAGTGTTAGTTTTTTAATATAATCCATTGTAATCCAACCTAGAGTTAGATGGTATTAGTAACTACTTTCCTCCTAGCTGTTCTATTTGAATATTTATAGTTTGTAAAAAGTAATCAGAATCAAGCTGCATATATGATTTAGTCTCCATATTTTATAGCATGAGCATTTTCCATATCACTATATAGCCTTCAAAACTCTTCACATGTTGTACTTTATTTGATTTAATTTTTGTGTGAGGCAGGGTGTCCCGGGTTGGCCTTGAATTCAGGATCCTCCTGTCTCAGCCTCTTGAAGTTTGTGCCACCACACAATCACCTGGCAAAGTGATTTTATGTACTTAGTTTAGTAACACTGGTTTTTTAGCTTATGACTTTTAAATGGATATCTTTGCAGATATGTTAATTCAAACTTGGGCCTCTTTTGCTGTACTGAAGATTTAACCCGAGGTCAAGTGCTTTACTTTACATATTGAAGTATGTTCCCAGTTTTCTTTTTACTTTCTTCTTTCACTTTGAGACTGGCTTTCACTTCGTTGCCCAGGGTAACCTGGAACTCACTCAGTAGTGTAGGCAGGCCTTGAACTTGCAAACCTCCTGCCACAGTCTTTGAGGAGCTGAGATTACAGACATGCACCCCAGACTTAACTACACATAATTTTTTAGCGTAGGGTCCTGTAAAGGTAATTAATGGGCCAAAGTGTGTATCTGCTTTTAAAGGCTTTTGCGTTTCCAGATTGCCAAGTTATACTTCCGCCAGCAGCATGTGAGGTTGCTTATGGCCTTACAACCTGGGCTGTTATTTTTAATGTTTCCTAAATTGACACATAAATTTACATTCGTTATATTCCACTTGGCTGTAGCTAGGAATGGGACTTTGGAATACCAGCGTGTCAGCTTCTGAGAGAGTTGAGCTCACCAGGTTAGAGAGCAGTGCAGATAAACCTACCTGCTGAAGGAACAAGAACAAAGGGCAAAGATGAGGTCATGTGGCCACTGTAAGAAGCAGAGACCAGAAAAAAAAAGCCCTGGCTACAGGAATGAGGCCCAGGGGAATGTGATTGCCAATCCCTGTAGTTGTCCAAAAAGCCGCCCCCAAATATGTGTGGAGTCCCCCAGCCTGGCCAGACAGGAATAATTCTGATGTAAATCGGGCTTTGGAAATGCAAATGTAAATAGCGGGCTGGCTGGATTGACATGGCTTCTGAACACTGGAGGCCTGGGTGGATGACTCTCCAGGGAACCTGTCTGAAAAGGAATCCCAGGAGCTTGCAGAGAGAGGATGTGGCATCCATACTGCTGGAGAGCAGCTGGGCCAGCCAAGCCACAGAAAGCCACTGGGAAAGAATGTGGCACAGGAAAATTGGAAAGAGCCACTTCTCGGGCATCGTGGCTCCCCACTAGGGCAGGAACCATGAAGACCTCTGGGGACTGTGTGGGGGTGGGCTGAGGGCTTCACTTGGGGGTGCAAATTCCCAGTTTGAGCAACCCCAAAAGGCTAAGAAACTAACCTGAGAGGGTTGTGAATCAGGAAGCATGAGTGTGGTGCCCTCAAATGCAGATTAATGTCTTCCCACAGGTCTGTTTCTGAGTACCGACTGTTTGCCAGGCTGCAAGGTGGGCATTAATAGCTCTCATTTTACACAGGGAAACTGGAGCACTGATTAGGTAAATGATGTGTTCAGTGTTACTCATAGCTGGTGCTGGAAGCTGACTCCAGAGCTCTGTGTCTGGGTCCCTCTCATACATTTCCTTTGCAATAGTTAGTGGCAAAGTTCCCTCATTGGAGTATGGGGACTTTTTGGCTTGAGGTCCCTGAAAGGATGTAGTCTAAAGGACAGTGAGTGATTGTTTCTAAGAAAATCCAGAGGCAAGAAAACAGGGGCAAAAGGTTTAGATAACAACAAGAAGGACTCAGGAGAGACCCCTTCAACTTTGGGGTAACTTTGATGAGCAGCCAAGGAAGAAAAGCGGGTCTTCCCTTCATATCCTCATCAGTTGTCCTACCCATATGCCTTTGCTGTCTCCATATCCCATCACCCCCCGGGTCTTTTATTGTGCATGCTCATCAGAGGCAGAGCTGCCCACCATTGGCGGGCTCTGAAATCCCGGGTTACCCTTGAGCTGCTGAACAGTTGGGATCTGGGTCACGCTGGGAATATGCTGGGAGTACTTTTCTTCCACATCTTTCTCCAGTTTCTGCCTGGTGGACTGACCACTGGACCTGACGGCCTTCCTCCCCAGGCCAGTGGGTTAGAGTAACCTCCCCAGTGGGTTAGAGTAACACAGCAGAAAATGTAGGCTGGGGTGCAGGGTGCAACAGAAAGGAAATGGATCTGAGTCACGCAGACAGCATCCCACTGTGCCTCTTGGGCCCTTGGGATTCTGAGCAGATGTAAACATCCCTATGACTTGCCTTATGGCTATACAATGGAGGACTAGAATTCTACCTGACACATTGGACAGATTGTTTGGTCAATAATGATGCCAAGTCTGGTGCTGATAGACACCTGGGCAATAGAGATGAACAGAAAACCTAGGCCCTGGCCTCAAGGGGTTTCTGGCCCAGTGGTCCATGCAGGCCTGTTCAGACATGGAACTACAGACTTTGGCCAAGCCAGGACCCTGAGTAAGGTCTCAGCAGCATGTGGCCTCTGGCTTTGTCTCACACATGTGCAGTGTTCACTGTCTGCGGACCACTCTTCAAGCATCATGTCATGCCATGCTTGCAACAGCACAGGAAATGTGACGCAATAGTCTAGGTTCATCATACTGTACATGGGGAAATAGCTTCCCCCACAGTGAGACAGAGTGGCAGAGGCAACCAGGCCCCAGGGCTCAGAGTTCATGGGGCCTCTTTCCACCTATGCCCTCTGATACCCCTGTGCTCCCTCCGTCCCACTATTTTCTCTTTAGATACAACACTGGCCATTTCAGCCAGAACCGGGTCAAAGTGTCCCCAGGACTCATTGCCAGGCATCTGACCCATGCCTAGCTCTGTTTTTAAGAAATCATCTAATCTCACGGGAGTTGCAGCATCTAATGCTTGGGGCAGGAACCAGTGCTCTCAATCAAACCTTTTCAATGTCCTAATTCAATGCACACAGCATCTAGACAAGTAGGACAAATGTCGCACAACACTCTAGCTACATTCCTTTAAGTCCTTGGATGGTCAAAGTGTCAGATGAGGAGTTAGATGTGTCTGCAGAGAACGTTCCAGGCATTTGGATAAGAGATGGTGAATTATCATGAGCTTGTAGATATGAAGGAGAAGGCTGTTGTTCAAGTACTGGGTTTGGGGTTGCCAGTCATCTGTTGTCATGAAGAGTCCAGTAAAGGCCCATGTGGTGGATAGGGGGTTCTTTTCCATCCTCCTGTCCTGTGAGAGGAATTGCATCTGGATTTCCTCTTCTTGGCTTAGAAGAAACTGTTTTCAGTGTACGACAACAGAGAAGCAGTAAAGAAGGAGAAGACGTAAGGATGATAAGGACCATGCGGAGACATTTTTATAGGCATTCTAATTTATTCCTTGTATCCACTGAAGGGGACAGGGTTAGAGTTCATTCCTATTCTGCAGATGGGGCCACTGAGGTCCACGAATCTGAAGGAACTAGCCTAGGGTCCCAAAGCAGGTACTCCATGGAGCTAAGATTGAAATTTGACTCTAGACCCTGGGGCTCTGTGAAGGCCTTGTTCCTTCCTCTACCCCACTGCAGGGGTGTGAGGTAGGATGACAGAATTGCATGTAAAGCCACAGACAACAAACAGGGACAGCCAAGGTCAGGTTGGACCAGGTGCCTACCAGGTGCTTCCTCAGAGCCGGTCCCTTAGCTGTCTGCCTGCTTCTTCCTTTCACCGAGTAAGGTTCAGTGGAAACGCCTCCACACTTTCCTGACAAGTCACAGAGGCTGAGCACTTACACCTCCTGAAGCAAACGAGGGCAGTGACCTCTGCTCCAAGAAAAGCTCCTCCTATAGACAGGCTGTCCCCTGAGTCCCCTCACAGGGTTCTTCTAGAGTCCTCGCCAAGCTTCTTCTGCTGGGGTTTTCCAGAGGTCTGGGGAAATTCCAAGGGGTGAGGATACAGGATTTCTCTCCCACATTGGCCCAGCATCCCACATGTGTATGGCTTGATCATATTTAGCTCCAGCCTCTCTTCGGAGCCACCGTGTTGAAGCAGGTCTGTGCATTCATGCAAACAAGTGTACTCTGTCAGCGATCGGCTAATTTCCTCAGCCACGCACAGGTGCTCATATCCCCTAGAGATACTGTTTACAAGGAGTCACACTTCATGCTACCTTGAATGTGTGCAAGGGTCAAAGTGACGCTGACAGCAGTGCAGGACAAGGGCAGGACTGGTGTCGCTGCCCGTCATCTGATGTCCTTTTCTCCTCTCTTTCTCCCTCTTCTTCCTCCTAGACACAACTGCCTTCCTTTTCTGAAAGACCACCCTTCTCAGCCGCCCCTACTACTGCCCCACCACACGCATGCACACACCACTCCAGGTCCCCCAAAATAAAGTCAGAAACTGAGTTGGATGTTATGTGTGCAGAGACCCCGAGAGGCCAGGATTAACTATTCTACTTGATAGATAGGTTCTAGAACAACAATAGAAGTAAGTGTTTTAGGAGCAGAAGGCTTAGGGGATGCTCTCAGCTGCATGCTATGGTCCCAGGCTAGAAGTTTACGTTAAGAAAAGTCTATTAGGAAGGCCCAGGGGGAGGCAGTAGGGCTTGGGGGCTGAGAGTAGACTACAGCCAGACTTGTGTGCAGCATGGAACAGTTACCCGATCTGACTGTGCCTTGTTTTCCTTTTCTGTGAAATGGGTGGTGATAGTAATTTACCCCAGGGAATTGCTGTTGCTTGTTTTGACGAAGGAGCTTGCTAGTTATGTTGCTCCTCAACCTCCTAAAGGCTGATATTATAAGAGTGACCCACCACCCCCAGCTTGTCCCACTTATGACCAGTGATAATTTCCTCTTGTCACCTCGGGGGCCTCTGTTCATGAAGCTGGTGCCCTTTGACACCTCATAATGTTTGCTAGGAAGCAACTCCTTGCTGTTCACTCTGCCAGTCCCCCAGTTCCACAGCTAAATGACTATGAAATCTCCTGCCAAACCCCTGAGCCTTCTTCCCCTCCTCTGCCCACACATCGTTGCCCCCAGTGAGCCAGCAGCTTTGTGTACATGTCCTGAGCAAGCCATGCTGAAGTACACGGGGTTAGCTCTGAAAAGCAGGGTCTGTGGTGGAGCATGTCCTCCAGTCCTCCCGTGCTCTCCTTTGCTGTATTAAGGAGTAGCAAGTTTGGAGGGGAATGTGATGCAGGGCAGTGCTCATCTTCTGTCACTGGCTGGAAGTGGGTGTTGCTTATTCCCTAGAATAACAGCTGCATGAGGGCAGGTTTTGAGGTCTGTTTGGCATTTTTGCTGTATTCCCAGTCCTTAGATCGGTGCTGGCCCCATGGGAAAGCGTTTAATACATACATGTTAAATAAATGAATGAAAGAAGGAGTGAAGTTTTCTAAGGTTTCCCCAAGTTTTAACTGCCAATCTCAAGGACACAAAGAGCCAAGTGTGGTCCCTCGTAAGGAGCTACCCACCCCAGGGGACAGGGCAGTGAGTGTGGAGACAGCCTAGGAGCAGGCACTGGGGGTTGTGAGTCCTGGTGGCCCTAGGACCAGGGCAGAGGCTCACAGCTGCAGACCAGAGGAGCCCCAAGCTTGTCTGCACTTGCTCAGTGGGCTGCTCTGGCTGCTGGCGGAGGTGGCGGCCCAAGGTCTTTTGGCCGGGGAACACAACTCCCACTCCCTCACCCGGCCCCACCCATCAAGGAAGCTGCAGTGTTGGCTGGAAGAGAGGAGTCAGGCAGGGAATCCCGGCCCCTCCCAGCTTTAGACTGGGTCCAGAAGGGCCTGGCATGCTTCTAATATTGAGCAGCAAATTCAATCAGGCAGATGAGAATTCCTATTATTTTAATATATTTAGAAGAGAGTTTAAGGTGGATTTTGTTCCATGCTGTATATTTTTACAACATGAGGTCAGGCCACTTTGATAAATGCTGTAATGGAAGCAAGAGGGGGCCTTGGGAAAGGGAAAAAGAATGAGTAGAGAAGGGGTGGAGAGAGAGACAGGAACAGAGACAGGGAGAGGCAGAGAGGGAGGGGGCAAGAGAGAGACTGCACGCGGCTCTACAGCTTGTCTTTTGCACATATATCCATGAGTCCATGTGTGTCTCTGCGTCTGTTTGTTGTTTGAGTAGACAAATCCATTTGGGGATAAATAGAATGGTTTTCCCACCTGCAGGAAGCAAGGCGGCCAAAGGCTGATTGGGGCTGCTTTACTCTGCTGCTCTCAGAGGCCCTGGGTGAGGACTCAGATTGCTCCTGAGGCCAGCCAGCAAGGCTTTGCTTAGAAATGGAGATGCAGGCTTGCTGCCAGGAAGGCAGGGCCAGCCCAAAGAGCCCGAAAGGCCTGTGCCTCAAGTACTCCTTGCCAGGAGAGGGGCCCTGGACCCCAGAGGCCATGCTGTCTTACTCATTGTGACACAGTGTTCTGCTCTCACCTGCCACTGAGCACCGCTGTCTCCAGTGGTGGGCAACAGGGCTCTCAGTGCCAGAGAGCTAGGGGGCTGGAGCCCAGACACTCACGTGCGCTTTGCTCACCAAGTTGGGAAAGTCCTCAGGCCTGGAGGCTGGGAGGTGGATAAGATGACCTTCAGAGGACTTTGTAAGCCCAGAAATATTTGGCTAGCTGCTTAGGTAATGTATGGAATGGGGTTCCCAGTTTCTGGAGAACTTTCCAAGGCTCAGAGTCCCTGGGAAGAACTTGAGTTGTTCATGCTGAAAGCTCCTGGCTCAGATGATGTCTGACTAGTGACCTGCAGAACCACTGGATTCAGGCCCCAGGAAGTTCAGCATGCCGCACACTTGGCTATGAGCATGTGGCCTGCTAAGGGCACAGGGTGGTATCTGGCTCCATGTCATGTCCTTTGAAGCAAGGCTACGTAGGCTGTGCGAGGAGCTCAGCTTTTTCTCTTCCTCTAGGGAGGAGCAGGCAGGGCAACCCGTCTATAGCCGGTGCCTCACTCTTGAGCCCTAGTTGGGCAGCCAGCTCATGAGAGGGGACAGGTCTGTCCCAGTGATCTCTTTGGACTAGCTTGGTGGCCTCCAACCCCCGCTCTGTTTTGGAGGAGGGCCAGAGAATGACCACATAAAGAAGAAGTGAGCAAAGAAAGAGAATGTGTGGAGGAAGGGAGGACAAAGGCCACATTGTTATCTCTTCCAAAAAATTCAGCCACGTCTTCAAAGCAGGATGCCTGGCCAGCCTTGTGGTTGCCTCTAACTAAGAGTATAACCTTGGGCTAGGGCTGGCAGCTTGGAAATACAGTGTCAGGGTTAAAAGAGGCCCTGTCTTTGCTTGGCACGAGGCTCTGTGGTTTGTTCCCTCCCTCTATTCCCTTACTGACCAAGCCCCCCCACCCAAAATCTTGCCTAAGTACTGCTGCTTTGCGCATGATCCAGTGCCAGGAAACAGCCAGCCTTAACCTTAACCTCTTAACCTCTAGACAACTTTGTCTGAGTATACCAGGTCTCAAGATGGGGACATTCTCAGCTTTACCAACTTCCTTCTCTGTCAGCATGCTGCAGAGTGTTTGTTAGATGCACTGGGACATTACAGAGAGGGACTTAGGCAGAGAGAGGAGAAAAATCAAAGGGCAGTGACAAGGTCAAGACATGGGCCTGGAGTCAAATCCATGGCCATATAGAAAGGATCTCATGAAATGAAGGTTTAGGTAGCTGTGCCAGAGTGATTATGAACTAAATCACAGAGCTTGGTTGAGGAGACAAGACCTCGGCCTGTGGGCAGGGGCCATTGGCAATAGAGGAAACATCAGAAGGGGCCGATAAACTCTTTAGCGTGAGCTGCTCTTGAGACCATTCAGAAGTTCTCTTGGCTCTCCGTCAGTGTGGCTCGTATGGTAGAAATGGCCTCCCAGGTATCAGGTCAATGAGGGGCCTATGAAGCATGGCATAGGCCCAGCCTTTCCTTTGGTTTCTACACAAGGGATTCCAGAGGCACCCTGACTTCATATACGAGCAGCCTGGGCCATTGTTTAATTTCTAGACTGCGAGAGCAGACCACATGTACCCAAGAGGGAGAACACATGCCTTGTGTGCACCTTGTGTGCAGCAGGGTCTTATCTACATGCTCATGGTGGGGGTGAAAATGGAATCCCTGCCCCTTGCCTGTGTTTCCACAGTCATTGCTGAAGATAAGGGATTTTCCAAGTGCGGCAGGCCGGTCTGTGGCAGGATCTTCGAGCAGAAATCTGGACTTCAGAGCAGGCTGTGCTTCCTGGAAACCTGGTCCCCCCAGGTTCCTCATGGCTGCCCCTGGAACATATCACCTTGCTTCCCAGGGCTAGTAGACATCTTGCCTTCCATCTTCCCATACTTCCCTGTCCTCTTCTTGTTTATTCTCCAGCTCATAGCCATTTCCAGCTGCCATTCAGCCTTCAGCCAGGCATTTTGTTGTCTTCCAGTTTTTTTCTACATGGGCCCCAACTACTTTCTTTCTTCCTACCAAGAATTATCTCTTGGCCTTCTATCTCTCTCCAGGTTTAAGCTCGGTCCCACCAATGATCACCAAAATCCAACGGGCTTGGCAATGACTACAGGTACAGTTAGGCTTGGTACTCTCTGTCCCTGACAAAGTGGAGAAAGAAAGTCTTCTCTCCAAGTGGTGAGAAACAAACTCAAGATCTTTGCCTCTCCTGGCATGTCTTCTCTTTCAGAAGAACTTTGTTCCAGAAAGCCCTGCCCCAGCTCTTAAAGGCTTCGCTAATAATGCTGTGCAGCTCTGAGCAGCTGCTATCCCTCTCTGGGCTTTCTGCTTTTTCAACAGTCCCATGCTGGCTTTGGACACATACATTTGCTAGAGTGCTTTCAGCTCTGATGCCATCTCTGTGTGTACGTGGCTGTGCTGTACATTGCTACCCAATATCCAATGTCACATCTCTGTGACTCTGGTAAGCTTTGTCCCCAGGGATATTCCTTACCACGGGCTCTCAGTCTGCTTCCTGGCTCAGAATTCTCCTGTACATTCCTTCCCTGCCTTACTCCCCAGGCAGCCCTCACTGCTTCGGTGCGCCCCTCCCTCTAGCTGGCCCCATCTCTCTTCTTTGGGCCTTCATCCCTGAAATTCTGTGCTCTGCTTGGGGATGAATGTGCTTCTTCTCCTCCTCCTTCCCAGTGTTTCACCAGCTGGGAATTCCTTTGGAAGCAGCCTGGAAATCCTCCCATCATCGGGAAGCACCAGGCCCTACCCCAGCGGCCCAGCTGTGGAGCCCAGGTCTGTGGCAGGTGTGTGTTGGTGTCTGGCTTGGAGATTTATAACCTGTGGTAAGAGGGAGGCGCTGCCTTTGGAAATGGTTTTTCTATCCTTTAACAAAAGGCCTATGACCAGGACCCCCAGGGGAGCAAACAACAAGGAAGAAGTGACAGGCCATCCTACCCCTTCTTATAGCTGGCCCACTCCTGGAGAGGCGACACTAGCTTACCTATTTTCACTCTGGCATATATTTACTTGTTACTGTTGCTGTAACATCCGGGCTTCAACCCAAAGCTATGCATTTATTAGATGAGCACAGCATCCAAAGGCCTCAGCCATGCCTGTGTATGAGGCAGGGTCCCATTCCTAGTGCAGGCTAAGGTGGAATTCACTATGTAGTTCAGCTGTCCAGGAACCCAGGCCAATCTTCATGCCTCAGCCTCTGGAGCATCTGGGATTGCAGTCCTGGGCTACCAGACCTGGGTACCTTCCTCCCCCTTATCAGCAGCTGCCCTTGGGCCATCAGTTATCTCTGGAATGTCACCTCCTGCCCAGGCCACTATCTCTCCTCTGGCCTCCTCTCTGAACAGCCTGCTCCCTACAGTATGAGCCTAGCAAACTTGCTCAAACACAGATCGGATTACCACTCTGCTCCGCAGTCTTGTGCGGGGCTCCCTGTGTCCATGGGGTCGAGTGCAATCATTGAATATGCTGTTGAAGGCCTGAGGTTCTTTTCAGCATCCCCTCTTGTCACCTCAGTGCAGGGATCCCCTGCCTTGAGGTGTGTGAGCTCTTCTTGGTCTCCAAAGCAAGGGCTTTGCCGAATGCACTCCAGGCGCTTTAGACTCCAGTCAGGTGTCCCTCTCCACCCTCCTTGCATGGGAAAGAGTGCAGTCATTCTCTTAGCATGCTCTGCATGTCCTCTCATACCTGCTGTCTATTTGGGGACTGAGTGTTGCCAGCCTGTTGTCTCTATCTACTAGGTCCTATCAGCTCCCTACCATCTTCACTGTCGCCAGCCTAGAACAAAATCAACAAGTCTCCCAACTGCCAATTTTTTCTCTCCCATACCTCAGTGAGAGCTGAACCTAGGCTTTATCAGCTCTGCCTGTCCCTGCAGGAGGGCCCAGAGTCTTCGCGGCCTTGCTTTCCAAGGCAGCCATTTGCTTGGTATGCCGGGCTCCTTGCCTTCTCAGAATCTGACATGCCATGTTCTTCTTCACTGACCATTTTCACAATCCTTCCACCCACAAGGCCCTGCCTCCTTTCTGCCTCTTCAAGCTCCTCCAGCCCCTGCCCAAGACTTGCTTCCTCTAGAGAAACAGGTGGGTCTTTCTGGCCAGGTTTGGCAGTTGTGGTTGGAAACACAGGCTTTGGAGTCAGGATGCCTGGGTACAGAATAGTGGATTTTGTCATTTTTCCTTTTTCTTTTTCCTACAGTGCTGGAGATGGAATCAGTGGTCTTACATATGCTGGGTAAATACTCGTGCCTGAGTCCACTCTCAGCCCCACAGTCCCTGTCCTCACACTTTCTTCCTACAGTGGTCCATCTAACTTTCTTGAGTCTCAGTTTCCTTACCTGTAAAATGAAGATGCTTAGAATAAGTGCCTCTCATGACCTCTCTCACAATGAAATCATGGGGCTCTATGTGGCACTTAAGAGAAGGTATTGTGATAGTCTTGTCAATGCTGCTGTTAGTGCTCTGACCTCTTTTCTCGATGTATTTGTCTGTTTTCTGTTTCTATAATAAACCACCCAAAGCGAATATTTGATTAAAGAAAAGAGGTTTGTTTTGATTTATAGTTCTAGCGTCTGGGAAGTCTAAGAGCATGCTACTGGTGAGGATCCTGTGCCGTTTCAAAGGTGGAAGAACAAGTGGGCACATGCCAAACACTGAGCAAAGGGAGCCACCTTGTTTTGTAACTTCCCACTCTTGTAATTCCCTGGAGAACTCACCCTCACCCCGAGGAGACGCCATTCAGCTATTCACGGTAACTCTGTTCTCATGGCTCAAACATCACCCACTAAACCTGTCTGCCCAAACTTCCACATTGGGACCAACACATGGATTCTGGGGAGACCCACTCAGGCTACTGCAATTGGTTTGACAAGTCCTCCCTCCTGGGCAGGAACTGAGCCAGACCCCTTTTGTAGCCACCCACACAGAACCAAGGCTGCCTCTCCCCAGACACTTGAGTCCCTGCAGATTCCTGAAAAAGGGAGGGGAGTTGAGAAATAGAGAAAATGCCCCCCCACGCTCCTTTTAGGTACATAAGGCCTAGAGAGCTGGCCAGCCCACTGCCACCTCCAGGCTTCCCTGCAGCTGGATGCTCCTGAGCACAGGCCTGATGGAGACAGATTGAAGGGAAGTCAGCAGAGTGAAGTCCCTGAGCCCTTGGGAAAGGCAAGCCCAGCTGAAGAGGCAGATGAAAGCAGTTCTGAGCGTGTGGCTTGGCTGAAGGACAGCGCAGGGTGTGGTGAGGGACATAACTGGAGACAAGGATTCCAGCAGAGCAAACAAGCTGAAGAGGGGGTGGCCAGGGAGTCCTGTGGTGGACAGCACTGCTCAGGCAAGCAAGGCCTGGAGATCCCTGGTTACCCTGGCCACTCTACAAGGCTCGCCTTTGTACTGGTTTGAAGAGAAGACTCCGTGTGGCTTTCTAAGGCAGGCAGTTCTTTGTGGCCCTGTGGGGGTTGGGGTGCTGGTTCCCCCGAGTTGTCTGAAACTGAGCCAGGCTGTGAACAGCTCATGTCTAGGGGTTTGTGCAGCCCCTCCTGGAGGGAGGGGTGCATCATCTCTGAGTCTGTGACAAGGCTTGTAGGCTCAGTCAGTAACTTCCCTTTCCCTACTTTCTTCTCCTTCCTTCCTCCCCCCACTCCTAGCTGCAAACCATTGTTTTCAGACCACAGACCTCTGCCCTCTCCTCCTGGGTACTAGGGGGCAACTCAGGGGCATCAAGAGGCCGGGAGGAAATATTGAAAATGGCCTCTCCATCCTCCCCTCAGATCCGGCTTCTTCGTCCTTGGGCCAAGATAAATAAAGCAAGCAAGGGAGCAGCCTCCCATACTCAATGCAAATGGCTAAGAAGTGCTGGTGGCTAGGCAACCCTCTCGTGGGGGTGGGCTGAGCACAAGTTTACCCAAGGCCACCTTGGTCACTTTTTAGCCCTTCTGGAGGAATGTGTGATGACACAGCAGGAGGAGCAAAGCCTTCTTTCTTGGGAGCAATCTGGAGGGGAGATGGGGAATGTAGGAGGAGGGGGGAGACTGGCAGGGGGGGCAGGTGGCTCCTCACTACAGACCCAGATCACTAACTTTCCGTCTATGACCTACCCAGGACCCTGGATCCGCAGTCTGGAGCTGGAGATGCTGGGTGTGGAGCCTGCAGCTTCTAAGGCTCAGAAGGAGTGTCCTCTGGTAAATTTGGTTGAATATCTTAAACTCCAGCCCTGGCGGGTGGTCCTATTGTGCCTACAAGGTCATAACTTAGCAGAAAAAGGCCAAGTCCTGAAGGACACACATGCAAGCGCCAGTCTACCTTTGGGACTACATTGCTTTCTCACCCCACGCAAAGCCCTGGTTTCCCTCAGACTTAGTCCCCATCCTAAGAGAGAGAACTGACTATAGCTCACCAAGCAGCATGCTCACCAAAGCAGCATGCTCACCAAAGCAGCATGCTCACCAAAGCAGCATGCTCACCAAAGCAGCATGCAGAGAACTTACATGAAGTGAGGTGGTGGGCTTCTTTCTTGCCACATGTTATCCTGCATGAGAGTCCCTGGCAACTGTGCGAGGCTAGATGCTTCGCAGCATTCCAGGCATGAGCCCTAGATACCAGTACTTCCTGATGTACTCCCAAAACACCTATTGACTGAGTCCCCTTGTAATGACTATGGGGCTATCAGGGGCTCAGGGGAAGTAGCCCTCCTTTCCTCCAGTCCATGTGTGATCCTTTCATCTGCCTCAGTGCCTGCCCAGGTCAGCTGCTCCACTAGCTGGGTTTCACAGCCTTCCCTATGAGCCCTCCCTTAAAATCCATATTGCAGCCGGGCGGTGGTGGCGCATGCCTTTGATCCCAGCACTAGGGAGGCAAAGGCAGGCGGATCTCTGTGAGTTCGAGGCCAGC